>WNHD01000752.1:0-28582 GCA_011057455.1 Ganaspis sp. Gsp50
TAATTGTTAAGGAAGGCATACAGATCATTATTACAAATTAAAAAAAAAATTTAATTCAAATTGAACAAAGTAGTACATTAATAAACAATTTGGTGCTAAGAAACAAGTCTTGGAGACATTTTAGAACAATTTTTTTATTATTTTCACATAAGAGGCATTTGCTTGCATGCCTATAGAGATCTAAGAACACCTATAAGTACCTAACATATATCCATAATTATGAGATGATCCACGACTGGAGCAGTAATAATCACGATTGTTGAATACAGTGATCCACAATAGGGATCATTGACAAATAATCTTTGACGGCTTATAAAAGTTAAGGTAAATGTTCAAATTAAGTCTAACCTAAACGAAAGTCTCTATTGGAACCTTCTTAGTCATACTGTTATAAAGATTAACCAAGATATTTGTCTAAAAGCAACTATATAAAACTTGAAAGTCAAAATAACAAAGTTAAGGAGCTTAATTGATCCACCACTGGTGCCGTCACCCTATCACAATACTTTTTATATCCGAATTTTTTTCAAATTTAATGAATTCTCTCTGAAAATTGATCAAAATTAAAAGTTTGGTCATTAAAAAAGATGAACTAACAATGTTTTACATTGGTTTTTTTACATTGGTTTCTTTTTCTTTTTCATAGGTTTCTTTCGATTTTGATTAAAATTGTTTCAAATTTAATCGAACTTCCTGTACATTTAATCAGGCCTTTTTCAGATTCTATCAAACTTCTAAATTTCATCCATTCTTTCAAATTCCATTTTCTTTCAAATTTTATCGAGCTTTACATTTCCTTTAATTTATACATTGCGTTTCTCTTAAATTTAATCATGCTTTTTTTAAATTTTTACAACAATTCTTTAAAGTTTTCTTCATAATTTCAAATTGCGACACATTTCTTTAAACATGAAAAACTTGTTCAAATTTGACCTAGCTTTCTTGTCATTATTTCTTTCTCAACAATTTTCAAATTCCTCATTAAACTTTGCTCAAATTCTCTCGATTTTAACTCAACAGCTATGAAATTTTATTACACTTCTATCAAACGTTACTACTGATCTTCTATCAAACTTTACAGAATTATATTCAAATATGATCAAAATAGAGCAAATTGAATTCAACTTGTATTGAATTGAATCAAGTGAAAACGTAAAAATCAATCAAAAGCATAAAAAGAAAAAAGCATAAAAAGAAAAAAGCATGAAAAGAAAAAAGCATAAAAAGAAAAAAACATTATTACAAACAGATCTTTTGTTTTTAATTTATAGTTATTTATTAAGCTAGAATCAAAATGTCTGTTTCAAATTAAGTGAATCTCTTGGATTGAATGTGCAAAACTTAGGAACAATTAATTTGGAAAAGCTTGAGACGGGATTATGCTGAAATCCGGCATGGCACTTCCGGTGTTTTCCTCGTACACGAATAGGTAACGGGTGTTGAAAAGCCCGAGGAATAGGAAACGGTGCTTTGCGTGTGAGCGTTTGTGTGTCTTGGAGACAGTAGTGTACCTGGTTGCCGTCGTAGGTCCAGGATCCGAACTTCATGTCACAGTGTTGATCGTCAAAGGGGAACCAAGTGATGTCTATCTTGCATGTGCTCTTGAAGATGCCCGGAGGGACGTACAGGCAACTGCCGTTATGCGTGACCACCACGTTTGTTTGGAACGTCCCGTCGAAACCCTCATCCGCACTAACGTTTCATCATGTATGTATGTTTTGTGTTTTTTTTTATACATCTTACTTACACATATATGTAAAAATTCTCTTTATTCATTCTACTTTTCATTAAAGTAATCTAGTTTCATTAGTAAAACTCATTATAATTTCAAGTCCAATTAGTAACTTCAAAATCAACCTGACCCAATAGGAAGCACACATCACATGTTATTAATATACCATTAATTATTCTGATTCCATTATGAAGCTACATGTTTGGTGACACTTCAAATAGAAAGAGATATTTTTTATCGATTCCTTCCAGCCAAATTTTATAAGTAAGACTGCTTCGTAAAAACAATATCAATTTTTAAAATAGTCTAAAATTCTTATCAAAACAGTATACACGTTAATGTAGATTAATTAAAAATGTAAATATGAAATATTTATAATGTAAGAATATTTATATTTTCTGAAATAATAATAATTATTATTATTATAAACTTTTAAAGTTAATGTTCCATAAAAGTATGATTTTGTTCAATTGAATAATAATCTTCCTCTTAGATCTAGGGTGTTATCAGTTACAAGAAAGCTACTAATTACTTTAAAAATCTTGTTCATTTTAATTTGGTTTAATTTTATTTTTTTCAGTTCTGATCAATTTAATCACAATTTTTTGATAAAGGGTATTATTTTGTCGTTATCGGCTAACGATGATTATTTATTAAAGGATTTATCGAGAATCCATTACATTTTCAAATTATCTATTTTTAATTAATTTGTTTAGTCAACTATTGACAGGGATTTTAGCGAATTGTTTACTGATGATTTATCGAACTATTTAGTAAAATTTTATCGGATCATTTATTCAATATTTATCGGATCATTTATTCAATATTTATCGGTTCATTTACTAACTATTTATCGCAAGATTTAATGATTATTTATCGGAAATTTTATTAAATGTTTATCAGAAATTTTGTTAAATATTTATCAGAAATTTTGTTAAATATTTATCAGAAATTTTGTTAAATATTTAATGACAAGTTTATTAAATATTCATCGAAATAGTTGATAAATATTTATCAAACTTTTATTAAGTATTTACCAAAGCATTCAATAATTATTTATCGGAAAATTTATTACATATTTATCGAGACATTTGCTAAATACTTATTCGACTTATTATATTGAATATTATATTTATTGCAACATTTTATCTCTTCATTATTTATTAGAAATTTTATTAAACTATAGTTAATAAGAACCTGGTTAATTAAAAGTATGTTAAATTTACAAATTTACAAATGAACTTTAAAAAGAATCAAGTCAAAATTCTAAGTATCAAACAGGTGGCACAAAGTGTGAAAATCTTTTAAAATTATAATTTCAATCCGGAGTGAGAACTACGTGCAAAATTTGCGGGTGGAATAGCTCGCTGGACATAGAATATGGCAATCAAAAGTAATTATCGATATGATTATCAAATCTAATTATTAGTTAGACTTTGAAAATTGACTATCAACGTATATACACAAAAGATATATAAATCTAATAATAATTATAAACTAATTATTGATAATAATTATAAACTAATTATTGATAATAATTATAAACTAATTATTGATAATAATTATAAATTAATTATAAATATAGTTATCAAAATAAGATATCAATTTCATAAAATACAAATAATAAGAATTAAGGTTATAAAAAACAAATAAAAATTAGGTTACTGAAAGTAAATTTTAACAATCTTGATGTTAAAAAATAATAATCAGTACTAATGTGGTTACTAAAAATAATTAGCACCATTTATTCATGGAACTTGAGTCATTTAAAGTTGATAAGCATTACTCTGCAAATTTCCTTTGTTGATCACATGAATTGTGAATATAATAATGGTTCGTAATTTTAGACAAATATAATTCAACTGTATTTTGTGAAACACTCAAAATAGGCTTTTATCAAAAACGACGATTGAGAGGTATTATGTTATTCGACTATCGTACCTAGAAATGAAAATTAACCAACCCAATTAAATTACTAACAATTTTCAAAGCACGTGTCGAAACTCTGCGGCACAGCAATTATGTAATTTTATAAAAAATTATTTTAAAAAGTCTTTCTTTTGTTTGTTTCCCATTCTAGTTTCCTTATTTTATATTCATACCCCTCGTTTTTATAAAAATCGTCAAATTAAACGACTTGAAATTTTCAAAATTGCTGGTCAACAAAGGAAAAGTGCAACAGTCGTTTCATTAAATTCAGTACTCGAGACTGTGACATTTGCGGTCCTCCAGGCTAACTAAATAAGTAATGCAGTCCTTGAGGGTAACTTGGCATTTCTTTCTAACGAGACATTGTTCTAAAAGAGATCAACTTGCTCTCATTTCTAAAACAATTTTCAAAATATATGAGCTACAAAAATTATTTTCTAAATATGTGTTTCAATTGAGACTTAAAAAAGACATTTTTAAAATATATCTTAAATAATATGTATTATTAAAAGTAGATTTTTAAAACTGTATCATAAAGCCATAAAGTGTTGTCTTGAAAAATAATTTAGTAAACAAGAGGACCTAATTCTCTATTGTAAGACGTAATAGTTTTTCAAAAATTCAATTTTAATCGACGAAAATTACCATAAAGTGAAGCGTAAATAAATATTAAAAAATTTTAAACCACAACAAAATATAAAGTTCATCATTGAAGTAAAATGAACAAAAAGTGTGAATTTAAAACATACCTACTATATATTCTTTTTATTCTAACAAGAGTGTCACGTAATACAATAATTTTTAAGTTACTTTTATTTTTAATATTTTGGGGCACAATTCGCGAATTGTAAGAAACACTTGTGTTGATTGTTCAGTACGAACAATGACGATGCACAGTGCCATTGTTTCCATACTTTTGGATAAATTCTGTTTTTAAGTGGGCTGCGTTTTCTGGTGCTACCCTGCTCACTCAACAAGTGATTCAAAGAAATCCTCTTTTGTTTGACATACCGAAAGAAAAATGGTCCACTTTTAACTCTTCTTGAGTAATTATTACAGCTTCAACAACTCCAATTGTACAAGATTTAAGAAAATATTTGAATTCCGCGTTAAAAAAACTCTTCTAATTGTCTCTTTCTTTTACGATTCTATTCCTGGATTATAAAAAATTACTTCTTGACTTAATTTTAGTTTTAAAAATCTAAACGGCACTATTCTACTAATAATTTTAAAATATATATACAAAAATACGAAGAAATAAATATATATAAAAAAATAAATAAATAAATACGAACAAAAATATAGATAAAGATGAAAAAAATATGCGAATAGTGTAAAATCAATAAATTCAAATAATTATTTTTAACTTGATTGAAAAACATAATTGAATTCTTGTACAATATATTGTACTTTAAATAAAAGGAACATATAGATACTTCAACTATATAAAAAATTACTTCGGTGGACCAAATTTCGAATCATTTTTAGCACTTTAATATTACATTTTAATGTCTGTTGATTCCATCGAGAAAGAAAGAAATGTCAAACCCGGATGACCTTTATTTATCTAAAAATGTAACAATCTATTTTTATTTACAACGATTAATAATAATTGACACTTTAATTTTTTAAAAAAAGCTAATTTTGAGAGTGAACTCTCTTTGATTGTCTCTATTAATTTAATCAAAATTTAAAAGCAAACTGAAGAGGATTATAAATTTCAGTGTGAACATTTCAATTCTAATTCGATTAACGGAATTTGGAAATATATATACAAACATATAGAATGAAGTCAGAGCACGGAGTAGTGGAATCAATCCTTAATTCAAGTTGTGAAGATGTATAGGTACAACTTAAAATTGAAAATATTTTAAAAGTCGTATTTCAGGATTGTTCTCTTTGACTTGTGATTAATTGCCGTTTGAGTAGAAAAAGCATGCATGGTAGGACACTCTCAATTGTGGAAACCTCCTGACGTCAAAGTTGAATTTGAAATTTCCATCGTCATTTACGGAGTTGACAAACTTTTGCATTCTGTCGAGCCACTGCACAGTAATGGAGTACTGGCAAACTTTTAGAAACCCATAACTCACAAGAATTAATCCGCGTTTTATCGAAAAACAATTTCAGCTGTTCTAGATTGTCCTTCCACTCATGTTCGAAACAAGAGGGAAATAACTATTTTCTGTGTTTTGTAAATAAATCTTTAAAACTTGAGAAAATACATCTGTGTACAGTGTGAAGAGTCTGCAAAAGAGTTGCTCAATGAGCACCATAAATACAGCATCTTTGTAGCTATTTCCCGCTTGTTCATTCTCCCTGAACAATTTCTCATAATTTATGCCAAGTTGCCTCATAAAAAATTCATATTTCGTTAAAATTGTTAAAAGTTAATGAAAAATATGCAAATTCTAGTGCTACTTTTTCAATGAGACTGCTTCAAGTATTTCAAGATTTGCCTTACTTATTGTAATTAAGATCGAAAAGGTTAAGCACGATATTACTACAAAAATAGGTGTCTTATTGATGTCTTATTATCACTATAAAAATCGGTGCCGTAAGCTAAGACATTATTCGCGTCTAAGACTTTAAAAGTATTTTAATATCAGACATTCTTTTTATTTATTTTTTTTTCATTAAAACGCCAAGTGTTTCAATGTAAGAGATTTTACGTTTAAAATACAAAAGGTATTTAAAGTATTCTACACACAGTAAACTGTAAAAACAGAATCTTACAAGGCATTCAAACATTCAGTAATGTCTACTATTGATAAATGTCCGTCTTGATGTCTTGGTACTCTAAAACTGTTGTCTCACTTTAAGATATTTTCCATGGCTTAAAATCAAATATATTTTACTTGAAAACAATTTTAGTGCTTCACGGAAAAAACTATCCAGTTGGAATATCTCGAATTCCGGTTAAGCCTCATTTAACATTTTTTTCCAGTTATCTTAACCAGAATTCCGGTTATTTTAACCGGACGTCCGGTAAATTTAACTGGAATTCTGGTTAAAATAACTGGAAAAAAATGTTAAGTGAGTCTTAACCGGAATTCCAGTTATTCCAGCGGATAGTTTTTGCGGTATTGATAACGAAAAATGTCTTGCAATAGCTGAAACACCAATTTTCACATTAAAATGTGTCTACAAATTTAGGACATTATTTACGTCTGCTGACAATAAGATCTTGTTATCTTAAATAAAACTTTAAGACATTAAACAAAGTCTAAAATTTGACAAGACACAAAGTTATAACAATTAAGACACTATTCAAGTGTATTAAAATTAATATTATATTTTTATTTAGTATTATATATATTACTACATTTTATTTATTATATTTAATTGGTTATTTATTAGTAAATAAAACACTATGATGTCTTAAATTCCAAGACACAAAATAAAAAATTAAAAATAACAGCCGTTTTGGCATTGCTGCCATATCCCATATTCTGCAAAGCATATTTCCACCTCGTTTACTTATTTCGTGAAATGCAAATTCATCTTGCGTTTAACTTAAAGTTGTTGCTATTTACGTTCGCGTGTTCGCATGAACCGGATGTTTTCCTGAGAACCTAAATCCCTGCCTGACGTTGCCACGGGTGCTTTAACTTGGATGATTTTAATACGTTAGACTTTTAGTCCTGATAGGATGCGTTTCAGAAATTGTATACATATATAGTTTGACGAAATTGCTCCCGATAGTAAAGTGAACGCGTCGCGCCTAGTTCAAGATAAACGCGAACTTTGAGGACGTATGTGGGTTCAGGGAATTAGATTATGATTAGAGATTCATTATAAGAAGTTTTGATTTAACTGGCTCTTTGTTTAGAGTCTGGCGGTTACGGTTTCATCCACTGAGCCACGAAACCCGCTTCCTTACTTTTCGTATTGTGATCAACATCTCGCCTCTCACTTACTTCTCCTTTGTTTCCAAAACTTCATCAACAATAGTCTTCAAAACTTGGAAATTTAACGTGAATCTTGTTGAATCGAGATTGCATTCCTCACAGTCTTTTCAAACTATTTCCAATACAGGTGCTAATAAGTGTTCATTTCATTTTAATTTTAATTGAAATTTTACTTGTAAGTACTTTTAATTATTTCATAATTAAACACTAACAATAGACAACTATTTATATGTGTGTATTTAATTTCAAAAAGAGTTTCTTCTATGAGGAAACAAAAAATCTAAATTTAGGAAAAATTTTACTTAAAGAAGATCAACTGATATCTTTTCTTTGTGAGCATAATACGCCTACAGATTTTGAAGCTCAACACACCTAAAATTTTGGAAGCTCAGCGTATTCAAACTTTTCAGACAGCAGAGCTCCTAAACTTTCAAGAGAAATCATTATTCCTGTAAGTTTGCAAGTGCTGCTCTTTCAAATGTTAAGAAGTGTAGGGCTCCCAAAATTTTGGGTGCGTTATTGTACTTTCAAAGAAGAGATAACAATTTTCCCATCATCAAGATTTCATGATACAACTTCTTAGTATTTGAAGATTAAGTTAATGAATATTAAAATAAGGAGAATAATTTTAGGAAGCGGGTGCCGAACTCAGTCCAGAGGTAGCCCGCAGTAACGGGGTGGCCTGACGTCGTTTTCTTAATTAATTATTTACATAGTTATTTAGTCATGTTCGCTTTAAACTGTGATCGCATCGCATTCGAAAGAATTAAAAGAGACTGATCGTAAACTTATTTCATTTAAGGACACTAAAATTCTCCCGAACTCAGCAGAAAACCTCGATTCACTGATTGATAATTTTTCAAAGAAAAGTAAAAGAAAAATAAACAAAAAAAGCCAATTAAAGTCATCAAAATTAAAATTACTTGATAATTCAGAATTTTTAAATTTTCAATAATGCAAATTAAAAATACGAGTTCAAATTAAAATACGAGTTGACTGAATGGACTGTGGTATATATCAATAATTGCATAAAAATCAATAATTGATATAGAGGGTTTTTTAATTAATGTCCCAAATAGAAGTCTGAATGATTTAAGTTACAAATTTGTTAATTTAGAAACGATTTAAATTTGCACTAATAGGAAGGACAATTGATTAAAAGGCGAATGAAATTAGAATTGAAATTTTGATAAATTGAAGTTAAAAACTATAAATATAAAAGCAATTCGAAAACCAATATCATTTATGTATTAAATAAATTTATTCATCTATTAATTCCATGCCATTGTATAAAACTCATTTTCTTGTTATTTTAATTCTTCTATTAACATCTCTCTACAAATTCCACTTTTTGTTAATTTCCCTCTTCCATTAATTTAATAAGACTATTAATTTTATTGTACTAGCTAGTAATTTCATCTCACAATTAATTTTATTGTACTAGCTAGTAATTTCATCTCACAATTAATTTTATCATCCCTTAATTTAAGACATACGTGTATTCTACAATATTTATGTAATTTTGCTCTTCTGATAATTCAAATAGAATTTTATGACAGCCTTATATTGCCAAGTGCTTCCAAAAAGGGAGGAAATGAGAGAATTACATAAAAGCTCTTTATGGCCTGGTTTTGTGTACGATATCTATCGCACGAACGAATGAATAAGTGGAAAAGCGAATTTTCAAAATTAAAGAAAATATATTTTATACACTGGTGCACCAAAAACTATTTTAGGAGGCATCAGAGCTTTACGACATCTTTAGAAATTTATCCATTTGCAACATTATTGTGATCCCCACTATTGAAGCATATCGATAATAAAAGCACGGTGCGAGAGTTGAATGCACGATTCTTCGAGGCAGAATAATGCCAGAGATTCGCACAATATGTGATGGGTCTTTTTGATGATGGAGAAACTGGTTGAGAGGATGCCAGCGAGGTGTTGAATAAGCATAATCACGAGGAAAATCTGTTCAACTTTGAAGCCTCAGAGACATTCACATCTCGATTATACTGATTTCCTATAGTTGGAAATATGTCGCTCGCAACAGGTTGAGTGATCAAATCATAAATAATGAAATACGGCAAATCATGTGATTGCGAGGGATATGTCTACACTATGGGCAATGGGAATAACCGCTAATTTAACAACCTTATTAGCGATATTGATTATATTTTATCAAGCTACGCTGGTTTTCATAATCAAAAGAGATTTCAACTCTGTTATAGCCCCTGATCCAGATGTCAAAACCACAAAGTTTTGTTTTCTGGAATGCTACTAAAGCTCATCACAATTTCCGCTCTCGCGTTGTACAAATTACTATTTAAATAAATTCCAATTAATAAAACTTTTTTTTAACTTAAATTCCAATTAATGCCTTAATACAATAAAGAATTTTTGTATGCGTGTGCACGTATAGTATATGCCAATGTTGCTAGTTTCTACTGCTGAGAAACTATAAAAATTACAATACTGGAACTAAAATTTAGCACGCCGAATTTGAAAATTGTAAGTTCTAATTTCTGAATAGTGCGACAGGAGGGTTAATTCTGCGGCTTTAGAGAGTTTACATAGTCTTGTAGTATTATATGGAAATAGCAATTGTTTCGACAATCAAATTTGATTAGAACACGTTTCAAAAGGTTTAAAAGATTTTCCACTGCAAATAAATTCGACGTTTCTATTTAAAACCAAATAAGTGTTTTCAGCAGTAAAAAAAATAGATTTACTTTTTTATTATAGAAACAACCACTTGTTTGAACAACGCATTAAACATTTTGATTATATTCATTTCAGTCGTTGCTGCTTTACTCAATTGGGTGCTTTAAATAAAGTGAGGAAAAATAAACCAGTATTGATTCCAGTGATAATTCATTTTAAGTTTCTCATCAGACATTCAGGATACTCTTTTAAAATTTGCCCCAATACGATCAACTAAATTTTTACGACTCAAGTCATTCATGGAAAAGATACCATTGAGAAAATCAACTTCTATGTCAAATAAATTTTAATAATTTCTTTAATGAAACCTAATCATCTGCTATTTTTGTATGAAAAATAAACAATTTATTTGAAATTAACAACTTTTTATTACATTTATACACAGAAGAAAAATATGTTAATTTTCTATACAATGCTGTAGAATTCCAATACAACATTGAATTTGACAGGTGTTGCATTGAAAAGTAAAATTTTGTTTTTTCGTGTATCTATATTATATTTTTAGTAGTATTGTATTAAAATACAATAAAAATAAAATAAAAATAAAATAAAAATAAAATACAAATAAAATACAAATAAAATACAAATATTTTCATATGTGTATCAATATCAATATCTATATGACATCTATTTTAAAAATGCATTTATTTATTGACCCTTACATATATGGACATTAAATTTGAATTGTTATGACTTGTTGGCACGAATGAACAACATACTCAAGGACATGAAACGATAATTACATTAAAAATTAATACTTCATAAAACTTTAATTTAAGGTATGAAACATGACATCTTTTGATAAAGAATAACCACGTATTTTCTATTTTAAACAAAGAAAATGAAATCTAATGGAATTGAATAATTAATTAAACTGAAAGAGGTGTTTTACATACAACTGAACCTGAATGAAACATGTACACCTAAAACTGAATGAATTAATGTACTGTAATTAAACGAGCTGGCAAGTTCTACAAAGCAAGTTGGAAAACTATTCAGAAGTACGGAATGTCTTGTAAATTTTGATGTGATGATTGAGTGGAAGCAGAACCTGCAGGTTTTAATATTTGAAGCTTATCAATGAACTTATTCAGCAAACAGTTTGAAAGCACGTAACCCTGAACCGAAGTTGGAATGTAAGGACCATCTTGGGAATTTCAAGAGTTTGTTGGATCATTGTACTTGGTTCTCAGTCCGAGGAGGAAATTTCTCGACGAGACTTTAATTAATTGGGACGATCTCGTGCACTTTACAGCATCAGCAGTTTCAACGGAATTCTAGAGAACCGTGGACCCGTTTGCCTTTACCTATCCAACTTGGTCTGGTCCTACCAGAAATTTTCTCCCTCGCATTCAGAGTTTCTCTTTGTCGTTGGCTGATTTTAACCTAATCAGCCTAACTTTCATTTCAAACTCTTACTCTTGTCACTTTTATTTTCGATACTTCATTATCGTTCTCATTTGTGTCACGACACATCACATGTGCTCCTCTCATTTCCATCGGGATCGAATCAGCCGAGAATTCACTCGACTGGAACTGGCATTAAATTGGCTATAATTCCAATTAAATCTCGAGCGCGCGATTCAAGGGGGCTTATGAGTCGAACGTAATAGAACTTAGTCTCATTCAACGTTAAGCTCAATATGTGCTTTCTTTTTCGTTTTGCAATATCGGATATCTTGATTTATAGGATTCTTTAAATTTTATCTGACCTTAGAATTGATATAGTTAAGAATATAACGGATAATCTTTTATAATAAATTTGAAAAATAGATGCTCTGTGAAAATTAAATCTTGTTTTTAGATCACTTTCAACATGAATCACTATTTTAACACAATTTTTACCCTGAAAATTGAATTTAAAAACTAAAAATTGAGTTAAAATGTACTAAAAATATGTCTTTCATGTAAGTGATTGGAAATTGGAGTAATTTAACTGATATTCATTAAAATACATCAAATAATAATAGAGTACATCAAATTCTTTAAATTTAGAGATAGTAATTAGGTAATAGAAGAGTGGCTTTATAAATAAGGTACTGTTAACTAAGTACATTAAATGTTGTTGATTAGTTGCTGTAAACTAAATCTTGTTGATAATTTATTGGTTAAGTAATGTTCAGGTGTTTTTAATTAATAACATTCAATTCGTATTTAAAGAAGTGTTGGAAAGAGTTGTAAATTAAGTAAAACTACACTGCAAAAACAAGTGTCTCAAATATGAGAACAAATTTCTCAAAATGAGACACTTGTTTTTCCAGTGTATAGAGAGTGAGAAATTAGACATTATAAACAATTAATGTAAATTAAGAACATTAAATAATGTATTTAATAATAAATTTATTATAAAAAATTATCCACTAATGCTACACCTACAACAATTTTGCAACGAAATTCTTGTTGCTTTTAATTTAATGCCTTAACAAACACTTTCTTATGCAAATAATAACACTCCCTGTAAAATAAAAAAGCACACACTTTTGAAATGTGTGAATATCTAATGGAAATTAAATGTCTGAATAAGGCGAAAAGCGAGAAAATTTTCACTCTCATAGAGAAAAAGAGAAACTTGTATTCTGAGATAAAAAAAGCGACATGATAGATTGAGGCATATCCTTAGGCTAAATATTTCACAAGTGCAAAATGTTGAATGAAAATCAGGACAATGGAAAGGAAAAAATGTAGTTTTTTTCTCATAACATAATAATAACAATGAAAACTTTGTCTTTGAGAATTATTAATTTTTTTGTGAGTAGTAAATTAACGCCACTATCTTAAAATCGTACTTTGAAAATTTTAATAATGAGATATATATTTTAAATATGTAAATTTCGTCCAACTTAAAATGTAATATATTGATGAATATCAATAAAGTTTATTATAATATTATAATTAATAACAACTATAAAGAGAGAAATAAATATCAAATTAAAATTTCGCTCTACTTGAAAGCAATAAACCATAATTATAGGTCCATTGACACGAAATGAGATATTGTAATGTTAATTAATAAAATTCTATTCTATTCTTTAAACAACTGTAATACTATGCAAGTTAATTAAATAATAATTAATTATGCCAATGAATAAACGAAATTGAAATTGAAATGAAGTTACGAATTATAATTAATTTTCATAACACTCATAAATTAAAGAATCAACATAATTAACAATATTAATACTAAAATGTAAAGTCCCAAAAGTAGGTTGAATAAGTTTTCTTATGAATAAAGAAATTAATAAAATTGAGTTTTCAGTCTCAAAGATCTTTTCAAAGTTCTTCCTTGTTTCAGAATAACGTATTCAAATTTTTTTACCAAAAGGAAAAATTGTTTTTTATTTAAAAACAACCAAGTTAACCCGAATCCCCGTTGAGCAGTCTCAATACACAAAAAACGATTTATCGATACAAATCGATATTTTCTTTCCTTTGTACGTAAAATTGAGCCATGTTTTTTTAAACAACTAAAGGCTTGAGTTGGAGAATTGAAGGTAAATAAAATGAGAAAATATAAGTGTAAAACAGAGAATCGAGGATTTACTCAGTGAGTTTTTTCCATGGGGACCAGCTGGTTTGATGAATGCGCTTTTAACGTCAGCATACGTTTATCGGTTATCGCGAAATGATACGTTGGCGAATGCAGAGCACGATGCGATCGATGAGAAAGCAGTTCAAAAGCGAACATGGACGTACAATTATAAGGACTACCTGGACAGAGCACGTTTTTGCGTATTCTGCCAGTCATCCGAAATATTATATTGTTTATTTTAGTAACTATATCTAGTTAATCTACAAGGTTAGGTTGTTGGGATACCTAAAAAAACATTAGTAATAAGGGTGTATGATGCGTAGGAATTAAAATGGTAGCGAGCTGAAAAAAGATACGTTTCACTCATTAAGTGTTTCTCGAAGCGCTCAAGGACATGATTCCAAGTGAATCGCAGATAATTGAGTAAAGGATCCAGGACTCTTTAAAAGAGGAGGGTTTAAATCGATACTTAAAAAGAATGAATTTCACGGTAAAGAAAGTAGAACGCTACATTCGTAATTCGAAGGAAATTAAGTATCCGGAAAAATGAAACGTGATTGATAATGGTGGTCACTAGTCGCGTATTATTTTTTTTTGTACTTTGCACAAAATGTGCGTTCCTAACGAGTCGACCAGTTGGTGAAAACTCTACAGAGTTTCGGCAAACTCGTTGAGAGCATTTATAACGATTTTTTTGAAAAAAAGAAGTAACATCCCAACAAAAAATTGTACGAAAAAATTATAATTTTGTCCTATATAAACATTACTTTTATAATTTGTTCCTGAAATTCCTGAATAAAATTTACAACGCGTGATAAAACTGAGCGACTCGTGATGAGTAAAAGTAATATAAATAGCTACTATATAACGGGTTTGATCGTTGCGTAGGAGTAAGTATATTTACAAGTAGAAAATGTAGGTACTTATCATACGAGTATTAAGATAAAGGAAAAGTATTCTGCTTACTCTAGCATGGAGTCAAATAATTAAGACATGCAAGTCAGGGGTCTCGATATACTTTGATACTTATGTATATAATAAGATGCGAAGCAACACTGGAGGGAAAACAAAATTACATACCCTTCGCTTTTAATTATTAAAAATTTGTAAAAAAAAAATAATAAGGAAAATCTACGCAGTCCTAATGTCAACCTTACTGCACTCGAACGCGCGTTTACTTGCGGTTATAGTCAATTAAGCGAATAAAATCTGTACTGGCTATCCATTATCGTTCGAGCAGCAGCTTTCTTTCTCTTGTCGGTGGTGTCTGAAACATTCTAAATTCTATGAACACTATCCCGTTTTCATGCGATTTACACTTGATCGAATCTCTTTATACAATTCAGCGTTTTACCTTTTACTCTTTTATCCAAATTTATTCAAGCGGAAATTCATTTCATTCACTTAAAGTGTCGGAGCTTTTAGTAAACTAATCTTTGCTATATTTTATGGTTAACTTGGGTCGCCAAAATCAAATAAATTTACTAGTCATATCGCGGAATTTAAACTAATTAAATAAACAATCAATTAAAATTCTGATTCATCAAAACATCAAATTGATTTCAAACTGATTTGAATTTAAGTCTCTTGACGTTTGTGCAAACATTTATCATTGCCAATAAATATTTACTTTCACTTCTACTAAAAATTTTATTTCATGTACTCTTTCAATCTGAATTAGTGAAAAGTTTTTTCTTATATTATTAGAAATTTCCACTACTTTATTTAGTAATAAATTCTGTTTACTCAAGTTTCAGACTATTAAAAATTAGTAAAAATTTTCGGTTAGTTTTTGACCAGTTTTCATTATTTCAGACTGAGAGTGTTAAATTTTGTTTACTGTTTCATTCTATTTGTGGTCAGTTTATGAATTGAAAAAAAATTAAATTTGGATAAGTAAATTTTAATGAAAAAGACAAACATACTTAAATACCCACATATAAAGTGAAATAAATGAGAGTTAAAAAAGCTGAAAATTGAAATAAATGAAGAATTTATAAATAAAATCAAAAAGTGAAATAAAAAAATTAATTTGTTATAAAAAATGTCAGTGCGTATAATTAACCATAAAATATGTCAAGCAATAATAAAGGATTCGTCAATTTTGTCTCGTTGAATTTGAAATTTCGCCCAGAAAATCGTATAATTAATGCAACGAAGGTAAATATCCTTTAAATGAAAATTCGCTGTCGGTTCAATTGAAAATCCATCCTGTTATAACTAATTTTATGACTATCGATAAAAAACTACGACCAATTATTGTCGAAAACATAATTATGCAGATAATTAATTTCACGGTAATCAAAAATTGTTATTTAAAAGCGCATAAATTATTTATTGTTGCGTTTGTTTATATTCTAAGATTAAATGTTTTTAAAAAAGTTATTTGCAAAAATATCGCTATTATATTTATTAAATAATATAAAACTTGTATTTAAGTATGTACTTATTACGTTTAGTATTGCTGTTTGATATTTTCCTTATAAATCGTTAGTAGGGTATAAGCGATAGAATTATCAAATTAACTAGATTCTCATATTATGTATAACAAATTTAATTTTACTTAAGAAGATAGTGTTACCTGTTGTACATGAGGACGTCAGGTTTCCACAACTTGTTGGGCGTGATACGAAGACCTTTCACTCCACCATATTCTGACTCGTTCCACTGCAGATTGTAGTCCTTCCATTCCTAAAACAACATATTATCGAGGTAAAAAATGTTAATTTAATAATATAAAAACCAAAAGTTGTTTCTGACATGCTTTTTTAATTTAAAATGATAAATTAAATTTCCAATTTTGGTAATTATCAACAATTAAAAAGGTTCTTTTAACCCTTTTAACGTTGACTTTCATTTCCTTTTTATTTGTTCTTGGCAGACAAACCGATTAATCGATTATTCATCGAATTCGTTTTTCATTCAAGCGACGCGTTCAGCCTCATCAGACAGAACAAGTTTCTTTTAATCCCAATAAACAGAGCAAATAATTTGTAGGTTCGTGTCCGTATTTCGAATCGTTATAATTGTTTCAATAAACTATTATTAATATTAAATTGATTGTTTTTATATATTTAAAAAAATCCAACCTTCAAAATATTATATACAATAATGTTAGTTACTTACTAGCATTAATATTTACCAAGCGATTAGATAATCACTCATAACCTACGCTTAAGAATTAATAATAGAAACAAGTATAGTAGGAATAATAAGTAGTAAAAGCATGATATGATCAGACATGAAATAATCATCCATAAATAAAAAGTACTTTCAGTTAATGCTTTGACTGTGGATAGACAAATGCATTTAAAAACACATGTTTGCACATATAAACAAACATTAAATAAATAAACTTTAATTTGATTAAATAAATTCATATTTGTTTGGTTTAAATCAACTTTTTCCCTGCGTGTACTTTGTTCAGGATTGAGTGTGAATATAGACAGGAAATGATTAAACCGAATTCGGTTTATGGCCTCCTGGAACTAACTGGACGATATTTGGATGTTACCTCCAGAATCTGATTGAGTTACTTAACAGGTTTGAGGTCTCGTGCTTTCGGTTATGACTGCAGATGTTCGACGATCTTCCTAAACCACGTAATTCGCATATTAGCGGTGTGTGGGAACATCCATAAGATATTGGCTTATGGGATTACGCCAATAAATTATTTTCAAAATTCCTGACTCAGAAAAATCTATAGCTTGAAATTACGGACCAAAAATGTAGAAGAAACACCATTTCCTTCAAGAAATAGCTTAAAAAATGAAGAAAGTTACTTTTAAAGGTATCAACAATGAGTTTGCTGATCCACTCTTAATTATCTAGTTATATACCTCAAGCCTAGAAGGGTCAGGTATCAAGCATAGATTAAGGTAGATGAGATTATGGTGTCCCGAAAATTAAACGGATTGACAGTAATTTCAATCTGCGTATGCAAACTTGATGTATTATCTTGAGACTATCAGATCATGCAGTAATTAACATACTATTTTGCAAACTGTTAAAATAAAAATACAATTTTTCTTGGATTTTCGAAACCCGTTGAGAAGCTCTATTTTATATTGATAATAAAATATTTAACATCAATATTTTAAGTGAAAGAACATCTATAGTAAAAGTTTGAGTTTATAAACTAAATCAACATAGTTAACTGAGAAGAAATGTTTTTAATAATATAATCCCTATGCTTCCCTATGAGGAAGCAAAATTAAATGAAAAATAAAATGAAGTAAGGAATAAGAATTAAACGCACTAAAAAGTAATAATAGTGCAATTATTTTAAGAATTTTTAAATTACTAATAAAAAACAAATTGCAATTTTCATTAAAAGAAACATCTGATTATAGAGAAGAAAATAAAAGGTAACTAGCGGAAAAAGCGAGAAAAGACAATGTTAAAAAGTTGTTAAAGTAAAGAGTATAGATGGATCCTTTGTCTGCGTTTCCTCTTGATGTTTAGGAGAAAAGTTAGCAGGATTGTTCCTGTGTATAAGAAAATCTCGGATTTTAACTTTATCTGAAGCTGTGATTAAATGTCTCCTCAGCTAAAACGTTAAAAGAATCTCGTAAGATATTGTAATCTTATTTCTACCGTCTTATTAGCAATTCAAATTTCATAAGTTTAAGCACAATTCAAGCAAAAATGTAAGAGAAGAATGGGAAATTCAAATAATGCCTGAATCGAATATCCATTTCTGCAAAAACGAACGAATGGACTTTGTAATCAAATATAAATAACAGGCCTGAATAAAAAAAATAATAAAAGAAGCAATGAATTATTCTGGAAAAGTGAAATAAAAGGTATGTTAAAAAAAGAAAGAAAAAACGAAGCCTGCACTATATGAGAAAACTAATGAAAAGTGGAAAATAGAAACTAAAAGTAGTAGTGGAAAGATAAGTAAATAAAAATGAAAGTTTGACAAAAAAAGAAGTGTAAATATAAATGTTGGCCAAACTCGTGTAATTCTCAATAATAGTCTGATAAGTTTCTCGAGTTTTTTAACGAGAGAATAAATTTTTTTTAACTGAGTTTTCAAATGAGTTGGTAGTAACGTACGGCCTGTCCGTTTTTACCGAAATATTTGCAAAGCTCTCTACGAATATTTCCTGAGTCTGCTGCAATAAACGTACACTCGAAACAGAGAAGAGAACGGACGAGTGGATAAGAGAAAATATAAGAGTAAAAGAGAGAAAGGGAAGAAGGGATGAATGAGACAAAGAGAGAAAGAGAGAAAGAGAGAAAGAGAGAAAGAGAGAAAGAGAGAGAGAGAAAGAGAAATGCGCGGTACTTTGGCACAGCTGAAAGCACAACGCAGCTGTACGAAATGAATGCCTCCAGCAAAAGGACATTGTCGGTAGAAAATGATTCCCTGTCACTCCTATTTCATTGTTTAAATGAAAAATGTTCCGCGACATTAAATATGAAAGATTCATCAATGAAATATCCATAAACTCTATGATGAGTCATTAACTTCTAATTAACTATTGCAATAAAAGAAATGTATTCAAAGTATCATATGGAACATTAATATAAGGTTCTATATATATAATTAACAAACTTATACCATAAACACTTTTCTACGTTATGATTTTCTATGTATGAAACTTGTACAAATGATGTATTTTCGAACGGTTATACTCTTTCAACCCAATGTCCTATTTGATATACGATTTGAATAATTATGATTTATTCTTAGCCGATACTAATCGAAAATTATTGCTCAAAATGAAATTATGATACTTTCTGTGTAATCTTGACGGTTTTCATATTTTGATTAAGCCCTCCAAAAAGATACATTTTTAATAAATGCTCTTTACATAACTTTATTAAAATTTCTATATGTATACATATACATATAAAGTACATACATATAAAGTTTGAAAAGTCTGAAATTTTAGCAATTTCAATAGAAATTTGGTTCTGCTTGTACAAAAACTATTTCAAAGTAAAGATTGTTTTCATATTTAACTCAGTCTTCTTCAGTTAATTACAAAAGTGCTTAAGGTAATGTAACTAATGAAAATGACTCCCTTTCATTTAGGAAAACAAATGAAAATTACAGTAAGAAATTTTAATAAACCCGACTAACATTTAATAAAGTAAATTTCTGTTTCATTAAAATGTCATAAAAATAATTGTCAAGACAATATTATTGTTTTATTTCATATAAGACAATAATTTCTTGTAAATTAATAAGACTTATTACAATTTTCACTGAATACTGAAAATATAAATTAAAGAATAAATTAAAGAGAATTAGATATAATAAAGAACTAAAAATGGGAAAATTAAATGAGAACTGAAATTAGGAGAAATTAAAATGGTGTATAAGTTGTCAAGATAATGTTTCGGTAGATCTGCATCAGAGAATTCACGCATCGATCCTGCTCGGTCCAATCAAAAGTCAATTGAACCAACTTCCGAATTAATTACTTGCGAATCAAGTTATTATCGAGCGAACGCTCTGAAGCAAACCCTTTTCCGCTGGCTTATAATTAGCCGATTTATAAGCGAATTTACAGCAGCTAGCTTGAATCGACATTGCTTTAAGAAACGCTCAAGACCTGTTGCACATTGTTACCATTTAAATCTATGTTGTTACAACTACTATAAATACAGTCGACGCAATATACCTTCTAAGCTCTGGACAGAATTCAATGTCTTCGTAATCGGAACTTTTCTTTTCTTCGTTTACTTTTCTGTAATCAAGTCATTATTTCACTTTCGGCACTTTTAGACATAAATCGTGCAGATACAAAAAAACTATATGGTTTTTAGATTTTAGAAATTTAGCTAGACGAAAATCAAAAATCACTGAAATGCTCGACCAGTAACTATTATTATAATCGATTGAAATTTTGATAAACTGAAGTTTGATAAGCTTTCCGAGTTAACAAGAAACTAATAATTCATATAGTAATCCGAAATTTTGAATTTCTATATTTAATTGAAAAGCTGAGTTCGATAGGTACATTTCAAGAGATAAACTGAATAATTAATCATTTTAAAAGATTAATTGTAGTCTGAAACTTTAAAAAATTGAAAAGTCTTATTTACTTTTTTAGAATCCAAAAAAGTACGTAAATAATGAATCAAATGGGATCAAATGAATCAAAATCCACTTCAAAATTCAAACCTCGGAATCACGAATCCTATTACATTTTCTCGTTACTCATCGAAAAGACTAGTAGCGAGGCTGGCTTTTCATTTCTTACAAAAGACCTCGTTCATTTTCTGGCGTCACTTGCAAGCTTCCGCGGTTTCATTGTATTCACATTTTCACTTCGCACTGCTGAATACGTATAAATATGGTTATTTAAGGATTTAATTCATTAAAGTAATTTTAAGTTAGTTGGGACCTAACTTACTTAATTTCCACTGCTACACAATTTTCATTTAATTTACCTCCAATAATTGGGTATCTACTATGTAGTTGCATACTAAAACTGGCACAAGAAAGAGTATTATCAATTAACTGTTTATCGACGAATTTTAGTTTATTGCACTGTTGAAAACCGAACCGTGCAATAAATTGCCCTGTTTATAAACAGCAACAGATAATTAACATAAATTCAAATCAATTTACAATTTGTTCAGACACGCGCAGCATTTTGTAATCTAATTAATTTTAAAAATTTTATGAAGCTTTGAACTCCGAAACACGGTGTAATTTGAGTATCCAAATATTTTAAAGGTTGTTAAACTTGTAAAGAAAATATATGAAAAATACTAAATCAAATTGTTAGATTTTTCAAATAAAAAAGAACTCGTGGAGAATTTTATAAAGTTTGCACCTTTTAGTATATAAAAAAGTTCAAGATTATAACTAATGTATAAAAGCGAATATTTAAAACAATTTCTTCGAGAGATCGTAATTTATGAAATTCTAATTTATATTAATAGTCATGAAAAGTTAATATGCAGAAAATGAAAAATTTGGTATCAGTAACAGAAGTTAAATCTCTCGCATAAGCTCTATACGCTTGAAGGCTCTCTAATGACTCCGTTATCTGCAAAACGAGGTTTCAGAACGAAAATGCCAGGCTCGTGATGTCGGTGATGTAACATTAAAATTTATGGTCGTCGAGGCAGAAATTGGTCTTGAAAGTTGTAGGACGGATTATTACTTCAACTTACAGTAATTATTTCAAATTCTGACATTCTTTGTGTCTCATGAATCTATTATACCTCAAAATAGTAGAGTAAATCTCTCATTATTTCTTGTTACAAAAATAAATATATAAATCTCTTATTTTAAAGAAAATACGCAAAAGAATGATTAAAATTCAATTTAATTTAATCTACCGGTTATACAATATATATTTACTAAATAATAATAAATAAACTTTATAAATAAATAAACTTTAATAATAATAACTGCATTTGGTCTTAAAAAAATATATCAAAAACCAGCAATTTCATGAAATTAATTATTTCACTCTAATCCTATTAAAGTACAAGTTTAAGATCGCTATTACCCCTTGACATGAGATAAAAAAACTAATAATTCTGTACTTTCATTCCTCCACAAATTTAATAGTGTCACTGGGAAAAAATATCATAAAGTGCCGCATAGGACAATTAAAACGAGATTCGCAGTTTTTACGAGACTTGAAGTTGGCTGTAAAGAAGCATATTTACACGCTTCTTTTCGAAACAGAAATGGAGAAAAAAATATACTGTGCTCTCATGTGCCTTGTACTTGTTTTAAGTTGAAAAAACTAATTGTAAACGGTCACAGAGCTTAGAAAGTTAAGTTTATACAATTTTACTGTATGTGAAAAGAATGAAAGTGTTATAACGACAATGTTCTCAACTGTTTTAGTGCAGAATTTTCAATGTGCAAACTAAAAGAAACTCCAACAAATGATTCTTTATGTTCATGTACTTGTGAAATTTTTTACAATGATATATCTACTTTTCTACTTTGCGAATAATGAACAATAAAAACGAGTGCGCGACTTGTTGAGATTTTTCACCTGCCAATCTCACTTGTGCCGAAAATCCTTTTTACAAAAAAGCTCTTACTTTCAACGAATAGAAACAATTTATATAAAAGCCATTCTCACTTAAAGTTAATCTTGACATTTTTTAAAAATCTCGCCTCTAATTGTTTCGCTTGAGCTTTGCGTATTATAAAACGATCTATTCTAGTGTTCTTTTAAACAAGCTATTTTGGTTTTGAAAAACTTCTCAACAGTTTTAAAGCTTTAAACGAGTCAAATTCAAAAGCTGAAAACTTTTAAAAATACATTGACAAGATTTAAGGTACTCGAAGCGTGAAAGATTTAAACCAAAAGTTACAATTGTACCAAAAAATTTAAGAAATTTGCAGTGAAAATTTTAAATCAAAGTGATTCATATTGGTCAAAAAAGAAGATAAATTTTTATAGTGTACTTCTGCAGACAGAAAAACTTAAATTTGCTTTGTCATCTTGACAGTGACAGCTTCTAGAGACTGGATATTTAAAACCTAAATACGTCATTTTTTGGACATGATAATAATAATTTCGCTCAAACAGAGAAAGAAAGAAAGAGAGAGAGAGAGAGAGTTTAATATATGAGAGGATAGCAAGTGCACATGACTGCTTGCAATACTTTTTTATAATAAAGCTTGAAGAAAATCTGAAAGGATAGAAAATGAAGACAGCATGGGCGTGTGTCTGGGAAGTGTAACCTCGAAATGTCACCTTCCGCTGCTTCAGACATTCTAGTATTTTCTACTAGACTCGAACATCCTCGTCTCCTTTATCTAGGAAGAGGAGGATTACTGGTGTCGAAAATCGTTCCGGATTTCTTTTATCTTGATGAGCTGCTCATGTTTGTCGAAATTGTCAGAGTGAGAAGAAATCGCTTTTTCGATTTTCTACCAAGTACAGATGAGCTATATACAACCAGTTAAATCTACCTGCTCGGCAAAATGAAAGCCATTCGTATTTCTTCTTTTGAAAACGATCATTGCCGGAAGGTATTTCGCACATTGTCAAGAAGTACTATTCTTTTAAAAGTGGCGAGCTCATTCTTAATTTTAACGAAAAATAATAGTTCAAAATAAATGTGCTTAATAAAGCTTGAAAATCTTTTCATAATTACGAAATTAATATTAAAAGCACTTTAATTTCAATGCTTTTATTTCAAATGATTAAATGAAGAAGATGAAGAAGTGAAGACTTTTAATTTTGAATCGTTCTAACTTTCCAGACATTGAGATTTGAAAGGGGTACATTTTTTAGAGCTGCAGAATATATGAAAGGAAGTTGCAGATGAATCTTACTGAGGTTTCAATTAAAAGTTTCCCTCTATTTAAATTCAAAAAGACCATTTTTCATTTTAGAATATATAAAAAATGGACGCATATTTTTTCTCTAAATTTCTCATATCAAAACTAATTTAAATAAATGCAATTATATAAACTTAAGATTTGATAGAGAAAACTTCTATTGACTGATCAGTGACTAAATCTCAGTGAACCGGTTTTCTTCTTTTCCTGAATTTATTTTATTATCCTCAGTATTTCATTTCTCTTTTATAACTTTACAAAAACATTTCATTCATTCAATCTTATTTCCCTTTCACATCTTTCTCGCGTCTCTTCTCTTTTTTAAAAAACCTTTTTTCAAATTACTTTTTTGGTTCTTTCCCTTATCACGTTTTAAACACTAGTTTTTTCTTGTCTTGTAATTATCTTCTTATAATTGGATTTTCTCTTCTGTAATTGTTTTCCCTTACTTTTTTTAATTTCATATTTTCCGAATAATTTCTTGCTTTCATTTCTTTCTTTTTTACACTCGCATAGTTTTCTTTCTCTTTTCCATTTTCCCCTTGCCTCCTTTCTTAAAAATTATTTTATCTTTTCTGAAATTACTTTCCTCTTTTCCTTATTTTCCTTTTTTTTTTGTTCTTTTTCAAAGCATTTTTCATTTTTTTTCATTTTTCATTTTTTTTCAAAGCATTAAGCATTTTTATGTCAGTTATTTTTTACTATTGGTGCAAAAAATAGTTTTAAAAGCTGTATACAATATAATATTTTTATATTAGACGATCTGATTTAAAAGTGCTAACAAAATAAAGTCATCAAGAGTTAATTTTCCAGATTATTAAGTTCCCTATATAATACTCCAATAAACTAATGTACATTTCACATGAGCTCACGTCGTCACAGGAGAGTTTTACGACCCCTATAGAGAAAAATGTATGTTTCCACGCAATATGTGTTACATGACCGCAATCCTATTGTTTCCAGATGGGATCTAATATATTTAAAGCGTTACGTGAAAAATCCTGTTTCGATTTATGCTCGCACTTTTACTTTGATCTTGATTCATCAATATTTAATACATTAGTATAAATAAACTCATGCGATTTAATTACACATGGAATTCATTCATTTTAATAAAGAAAAAAGAAAAAATTACTCACCAATTTCAGCCACGCATTTGTAGTTAAAATTTGATTCTTTTCATCCTGCAAACAAAATATTCACAAAAATATCAGAATTTTTTTTACAAGGTTCAATTTTATTTTTTAAAATTCTTAATTGAAATAATATTTTACTGAAATAAAAAAAATATGTCCATAGAGGTAGAAAGCAAATATACATATGTGAATGTTTTCTCTGAGTTGTAAAAGGTATAACTAATTTTAACTTTCGTTTTGAATTTCTTTCAATGTAATTATATCCCTTTAGAACATAATTAATGCTTAGTAATGGTTGATATAAAAATATTATTACACATATATAATATACACATATTATATATGTGTATATATTTTTAACACAAAAATGAACTCACCACATCGATGATTTGTTGTAACGTGATGCCAAATTTTACTTCAAGAGGTTCACTTTCGTTAGCAACCGGTCTCTCCAGGGTGTTATAATTCGCCAGAAGATGATTCAGCAAATTTCTCTCGTATTTTCCGCCAAGGCTTTCTATAATAAAGAAAAATTGATGTTATTAATAATAAACGAAAATTCCCCAAATAAGGGTCATTTAAAAAAGCCAAGTTAAATGCACCAAAAAAGCAACTGGAAATCTCAAAAAGAAACGTTCTACTTTTGGTAAAATAGAGTTCCATAAATCAAATATACCAAAAAATATAAATATACAAAAATAATCAGTTTGTTTTATTATTAAAATAAAATATTCGTAATTAACTGAATTGTTAAAATTTGTTTAGAGCAAGAATTTTGTAAAGCTTTTTTTGAACAAAGAAAAAATAAATCATTCTTGAACTCTGAGTGTGATAAAATGATGATAAATTCGAGGAATAAAATCCAAATCAATTTTTTTCGAATTTTCATTTTCTTCTAGTGGATGGATTCTAAAAGTATCCATTATTCATAAGGTATTTATGTGTTTACGAAAGTGTTAAAGTAAAGCAACCACAACGTGAGGAGAATCTGCTGAATCAGCTGAATAGTTTAAATTGCTCTTGCATATAACATGTATATTGTTCAAAGTCGTTTCACCAGTTATTAAAGTTTGTACATATATTACTTTTAAAATGACTTGATAACGAAATCATTTTTTACAAAAATATTTATTCAGTAAACAAATATTTTGTGTCGTATAAAACGCTTTTGAGATTTCAAAACAAGTTTTTTCAAATTTCCATAAATGAAAAAATGAATGTATACAAATATGTAATAAATCTCACCAAAAGGATAATATATACGACAGTTATTTATTTTGCAATAATTTAATACTTTTTAGTACTGAACATTCTGATATTGAATTGAAAAATCTGCATGCCAGGAATTCAGTATTATTAAAATATTAATCCCACAACACGTACTAAGAAACTTTTTTTCTGAAGATGAGTTTCTCAATTTAATTTCTCCAACAAGATTCTACATCTTCGACTAACCGTAAAATTAAAAACTTTTTTCCTTAATAACTTTTGAAGTGGAGTGCACTCAAAGGAAAGTTGCTTTAAGGCAAGGCAAATTTTTATAAATTACCGAGAAGATAACGATTTTATTAAAATCAGGTAAATTTCTTTTATTCAAACTCGTCTTCTGGCATATAATTTTTATAAAATATAGTTTACTTTCTATTAAATTAAGAACATCTTTTCACAAATATCTTGTAAATGTAATTTAATATCTAAATTGAAATTAACAATAACGAGGGTAACAGTTAGAGTGAAATAAGTATTTTATTGTTTAAAATTGTCATCAGAGAAATGTTGAAACTATGAAAAATGTTTTTTAAAAATATAATTAGAAAGATTACTAAAAATTGCTAAATTATTTATCACTAAAAAAATAAAAATAAAATAAGCATCTAAAACCAGTTATACAATCAAATAGTGGTGTATTTTAGAAGTATTTTAAAAGTTACTACAAATGTTACTTTTTAAAACATATTAAAATAAGACCAGCTTAATGATAACTCTGTAGTAACTGTTAATATCTAAATATCAGATGTTTTAAGTAAATTTGCAGTCACTTTGAAGATACTTCTTTTTTCAGTGTAAAATGATTAAAGTTGGAGACAATTTTACACAAATATTAAAACTCGTAAATTTCATTTACGAGTTTGTTTTACATTTGTTAAAGATTCCATTTAATATAACTTTTTAGTAAAATGTACGGCTAAAAAGTATGGAGAAGAAAGAAAATAAGCATACCAGAGAAGTGAAAAAGTAAATATTAGATGAAAGATTTTAGAAAAGCTTCTCGAGTTTTCAGCATGATATGCTAAAAAGCTACAATTCTTGTTTCCATCAATCAGTTTGATAAAAAGGTAAAAATAAGATTTTAGTTAAAAGTTAGATCAAGACTGTAATGGGTGTCACTGCCATTAATCTCAATTTCCTCGCCTCCGAGTCTTATACTCTCAAATCCATTCGACCTGACAACTACCGCCATTCGCCTGTGACACTCCATTCGCATTTTCCCTCAAGAAATGCAGTTAGGTGAGAGGAATTTGCCATCAGAGTGGAAGATGCAGCTCCGACTTTTATGAAACGAACGCTTTCATCTTCATTAGCAGACGAAGTGCAGAAATGCTTTTCAAGGATACATATAATGGGAAGAGAATAAGATATTGAATCTAGGACTAGAAAAGAGAGTGCATAAAAGAGGCATCGCGTGATCAGAAACCGCTGTGAATGAGGTGGCGAGTGATTTTCGCAGCCTGGTTGACTCTGCGCAGTTTACGGTGGTCGACGACACGTTTAGTCCCGGCCGGCATGAATGGCAAGGCTTGCAAACACGAGCTTCTCTGCACGTGTATTCATCCAAGTCTCACACATATGCCACAGGTCGTGTGTTGAAGCGCAAGCGCATCCAAAGGGATGATAGCTGGGTAAATAGAGGCTCGACCAAACCAAATCTTCCGAGAGGGAGAGACAAAGAGATGATGACAAGAAATGCCTGAAATAGAGAGAGTTACAACCCTATCTATACGTGGAGAGAAAAAAACTGCTTTATCCATTGGAAACGATTTTTTTCCTTCGAGCCAACTGCCACAAAAAGCTCTTGCTGACAAACCTATCAAAACGTGAAAAGCTTTCCAAGTGAAACTCAAATACACAAGAAAATACACAGAAAAAAGTATCTGTGTCAGTCAAAAATTCACTACCACTACTAATTTCGTTAACAAGTAACAGCTTACCAATCTGTGTTCAATAAATTATTAATTGTTAATGATAGAACGTCCAACGTCCTACCGGCAGGACAGAAAGTACTCAAATGAGGACGTTCGAAATCTTGTTAAAAAAGTACTTAAGATTTGTCTAAAT
>WNHD01000753.1:0-28144 GCA_011057455.1 Ganaspis sp. Gsp50
CTAAATTCGAACTTTATTTAAGGATTAAATCTTTCTTTCTGAAATGACTAAAGTAGAAAAGGCAGCTTGGTTAAGTTTCAAGTCAGTTTCAGAAAACTTTTTTTTGGAAGTAGAAAAAGTCCACAATACAAAAAAATGGTTGCCACAATGATAAGGAACTTTAAAAAATTAGGATGACTAATGAACTTAAAATTACATTCCGTTCATTCGCATCTTGATAGTTTTCGTGAAAATCTCGAACATTTCAGTGAAGAACAAGGCAAACGTTTCCATTAAGACATAAAGGTGATGAAAACTCGTTATCAGGGCAGATGGGACGAAAATTTGTTGGCAGATTTCTGTTGGATGCTCAAGAGAGACTTACGAAGAGCAGGCAGAAAAAGAAGACAAAATCCTTTGCATAGGTCATTTGAAGAAAAGAGGACAAGTAACAGCAGAAAAAAGGAGATCTCTTAGATAAGAAAGATTAGTTTTATTAAATCTATAAAATAACAAACAGCCATTATAAGAGCTATATGATGTTTAAAATCCGCTCATGCAACCTCCTTATTAAGTTTATCTAATCTAAAAAAAGAAACAACCCTTATAAGAGCTACATGATGTACAAATTCCCTTCGAACAATGTACAAATTCATCCTCCTGGTGTACACCGGGTAAAACTAATGCCGATGGTATATTCTTTATCAGCGAACTAAAAATCTTACAAATACCAAGTTTCGTAAGAATCCATAATTTTTTTAAAAAATTTGTCCATCATATTGACGCTATTTTGAATTTTGAAAATCTAACGTTAAATTCGTAATCAGCGAGCCCAAAAACCTCCGAGCAACAAGATTCAAGCAAATTCCGTATTATTTAGAAAAGTTTACCTGGCACATAAAATCTGCCATGTTTTTTGAAGTTATGACAAAATCCTGACTTGATGGTCTCATTCTCCAACTCGGATACTTTT
Organism: Ganaspis sp. Gsp50; assembly: GCA_011057455.1. Taxonomy (NCBI): domain Eukaryota; kingdom Metazoa; phylum Arthropoda; class Insecta; order Hymenoptera; family Figitidae; genus Ganaspis; species Ganaspis sp. Gsp50. The sequence continues at coordinate 953 of WNHD01000753.1, forward strand.
TTTGTGTGGCTGTGATATCAACAGACATAATTAAAATTTCTCAAGTCTTCTTTACAATATTAGACTAGCTGCGAATTATTTCTCAAATTGAATATTCATGAATACTTTGCTTCCTCATTATTATTAGCAAGTTTACCTTCCCATACAAGAAGCTTTAATTTTTATATTTTTCGACAAAACGTCACATACCATCACTCAATTAATGATTTCACTGGAACTAGAACAGCTACAAAGATGTTCAAAAAAGAATTTGAAAGCTTATTAAATTCTGTGTAAAGTGAGTGGTATTAGAAGATAATACGATAAATATATTTTGAATTATGAAGTGAGAAAGAATGACAAAAAATTATAAATTTGTATCATTTTCTTGTCTTAAATTCAACGCATGGAAAAATCCAAAAAAACATAAACAGAAAAATTTTTTAAATGCAGGAGTCTGAGCTCCTCATTCTGCTTTAAAATGAGCATTAGGTAACAAAAAAATGGTAATTTGTTACCGAGTTACGACTACAAATTTAGAGACATATTAAGTACGTTCACCGACTGAAAATCGACTTCACGCGTCAGGGAACGGTCCAGCCTACCTAGACATTCTCAATGTCTGGACTCGTTTGGACACATGAAGCGGAATTTTGTAAGTAATGAGTATGAATAGAGTATCATAAAGTAGGGTTTGGCGACGAACAATCCAACGATCTTCGCTTCCGAAAATCAGCGAACTTTTAGAATTCGTTTTGATTCAAGAAAGCTCGGAATTCAGGTTCGGGATCGATAGTATGGTGGAAAATTGATCGGAAATTGATAAAATCAATTCTCCGATCGTTTTTCTTCCAATTACTCATCGATCTCGAAGCCGTTTGGTTTGCTTTGTCGGCCACGTTACGCGTCAAGCCAAAAACCCGTAGGTCAGAGAATATAAAAATAATTATTTAAAATTAATTTTGTTGTACCAAAGTAAAACGAAAAACGTGATTTGTCTTGTGTTTTTCTTTGTATAGTGTGGCTCTCTGTTATGGACCTATGAGCTATAGAAAAAGGTGATTGGGAAGGAAAATCATTTTACTAACAAAAGCTGGGACTACTCAAGGACCAGACAACGAGAAGCTGAATCTTGAGGAGTGACGCTTCATACCAATTTACAAATCTTTCAAGTATTGTCTTCCAGATGCACTTTCATGAGAATTTGATCAATTCCTCATTCATTGACACCTTAATCACCACCGACACGCTCCATCATTGCTCACAATTGCGACAATTCTCGTCTCATTTGCTCCACGTTTCGAATTCCTTCTTATTTACAGGGAAATTGGTTTTATTCATATGATTCATTCTTTTAGTTCATTTTAATTTAAATAAGTTTAAATTAAATTATTAATATTAAACATAACATTAATTTTCATACTAAAACATACTTGTTACGTTAAAAAAAAGGTTACACACATCTAGAATGGGGCTGACAGCTGTATGGATTTACAAATAGGTATGCTCTGGTTGTGTTTGGTAAAGCATAACACTTAGAGTGGCACTGTGTGTATGATGATGACAACACGTCTACTGCGGCTGTCTAAAAGATGCATTCAGAAGTAGCCCTTTAATTCCCATATTGTAATTGTTACACAGTGAGCCATCGAAGGAAAAAGCAGACAATTTATTATTCGATTAAACCTACTAAGGGCCTTTAATTGGCAGCGCGATAACTTGAGATCCTTTCAGAGTTCGATTAGACAGGTTGATTTTGATCTCCCTTGGACAACTATGCCGAACCAGCTTATATTCCTAGACTTATTTTAGGAAAAAAGGGTGGATAAAGATTTACCCTCTCACATCCTGGTTAAAAGTGAATAATTGAAAGCAATTCAGAATCTGAATTTTTCTGAATGCGCCAATTTTCCATTCATCCAATGTACCTAAATACAATTAGAAAGGTAACAAACTTATTGCTTTGAAAGCGCTTTGAATAATTATCGAGAATCAATTGAAAGCATTTGAAAAAGAAAAATACTTGATACGAGCAATAGAAAGATATTAAAAATTCCTATTTCTTTGAATTATCCTTTTAAAATATTAAGAAGCGAATTTCAAAATATGTCTGCCCACGGTGAAAGGGACCTTAACGTCAAACAAAGTTTAGGTTATGTTTGTGTTCTTTGGATTGAAACTACAAAAAGATGATTAATTGTTAATACAACGTAATTTACATTAAAACTATATTGTAAAAAATTTTTTAGAATGATTGATAAATATTTTAACCTGAAGAGGTTTCTAAGAAATTATAATTATTCCCCAAAATTTAGATTTTAGAATCTCTTTTTGTATAAAACATGGTGACAAATTAGAAAATAAAATTAAAAATATGATTTGTTTTCAAATCTTTCATTAGTAGGTAGTATTTACCTATAGTGCATTAATTTCAGGTCTTAAAAACAACTGTTTAAACGTGGTTCAACAACCACTGACAACCAACAAAAATGTGCTTACTTAAACCTTGTTTGAAAAAATCTAAAGCAGGCTTTCGGTTTTAAAAAAATTGTCTGAGAATAGCCTCTTTTAACATCCAAAAGTTTGGGATTAATTACGAGAGAAATTGATGTGCGCCACCATTCGGTGAAAGCCGCAACAAGTAGCTAACGACAAGCAAGTATAAATCAGGCGGGAATTTCCAATAGTTAAAAATATAAGTAAATACAAAAGAATACAGAAATAAAAATGGTGTAATAAATTCTTTAAAATCTAGTTTTAAATAAAAGTTAAAGCTGTATTTTAAATTTCATTTTAATGAATAAGTACAATAATTAAATTTTCAAAGACTTCCATCCACTCTATACTATTGAGATCATATTATATACAAGTTACGGCTGATTGCTCTGCAGCAGGCCACTAAAGGAGAAAGAAAAAGATATCCCCAACAGGAGAAATCACCCGGACTAGCAACCCACATTTTTTTTAAGCGCTTATTTCAAAGATAAAAAGTCTTTTCGAAAAATTATTAAAAAATTTTTAAAAAATTAAACGAAATGAAATTTATTTTCACAAAGAAAATTCCTTAAATAGTATAAGAAATACATGTAAGTTACCAGACTACTAACTTAAGTTATTAAATTGTTTTGCGAGTGATAGTAAGTGAAATGGACTTTCTTCCTAAAATTCGTTCGGAATCATTTTTGAGGAAAAGGTTTCATCGCAGCAGCTTATCGTTTCGGGACAGAATTTGTATAAGAAATTTCAAATTGGTATTTTAGGTTTATCTCTACTTGAGCATTAAGATGTTCACTTCTAAGAATAATTTAGATAAAAAGTGAAAGAAATAAGTACAAAGAAAAAATGCATACACTGTGGCCCAAAATTCATGATGTTTAATTTAACATTACAACACAATTCCATAATTATGATTTATTTTTACACACCCATTCACATAAAAAGTAAATAGTATTATTTTTAATAGTAAAATTACTTTACAAAATTTTCTAGTCTTTTTTCCTAATCGGAAAACAAATTATTAATATCATCATTCATTTTAAGGCACATTGTACAATTTTCATTGATTAAGTGTCTTTTAACATTTTATTTCTTTTATATCTTTTTTTGCAACTCCTCTGAAGCCAGTGATAGATTTTCTTTGAATTTAATATGCAATTAAGTCAATAAATCAATACGAAAAACATTTTTTGTACAATTTTCTCAAGATCTGTGCATTTTACAATATTTTCTTCATTCTATTCTTTGCTAACAGTCATTCCATATAACTTTTCTAAAACTAAGAGAACAACAATATTAGATAAACTTCTCTCCAGACAATATTTTAAGCTTTACAATAGACTTGTGCTTAATATTCATGAATTAACTAATACCTAAATTTTAAAATTAACTCAAACGTGAGTTTAATTTTTGCAAATGTTCTGCACGAGACAGTCAATTTTCTACCTTGATTTTCAGTCTTTAAATTCCAATTTTATCTCATTGAAATTTCATTGAGATCTTAATTTTGACCAGATTTGAATAGGAAATTGAATTAATTTCTCTCACGTAAATAAATATATCTTACGACGATGATGCTGAATTATTGAGTTAAGTTTCACTTAAAACTTAAAAAGTGTTTTCTATCATAGCAATCCATAAATTACCTCTCATGAATTTAGTTGTATTTCTTTCTCAATATACTTTTTACACAGTGGAAATAAAAAATTGACACAAGATGTTTCTTTGTTTTGGATTGCACTTCTCCAAAGAGCGTGATGTAATTTTTGGATGGCTCCTGATAAGAAAACTACATATTTTTTACCCATGTAAGAAAATTTGCGGAAATAAAACAGAGTTCACTCGGTTAAAAAATAGACAACAATAATTCTGCAAAGAAAGGAAAATAATAAAACAGACACACTTCGTCTAAATTGCGATGTATGTATCGCAATCGCGAATAGTAATATAATATACAAAATATCATGTTACCAATAATTGAATAATAATATTATATAATTATAATAATATAATATATAATAATTCGATTCCCTTGTAGAACTCACGTTGTCCAATTTTTTATGAAACCATTAAAAAATAAACTCTTTTTACATATTTTCTACTTAGATGTGTACATAATCGAAACTGTCACATTGTTTTTCTTTACGTTGTTATAACTAAAACGACCATGCCCATTCCGTAGATTGATTCACATATTTTTAAAGATAAAATTCTGCACCATTAATTTTAAAATGCAATGATAGCTAGAGATGAATAAAATCTGAAGCTTTGAATTTGACATGTAATTTTAAAAACAAATTTAAGGTCAAAATAAAGTTAATGATGTTAAAAACTCTAAAGAACAAAACCTGTGCTTACATAAGTATATTATTGCAGTTTTTTGTTTGAATTTTTTTTTTTTAATACGAAGAAACCTGACTTAAATTACAATTTTTTACATAATCTATTAGAAATGTATTTTCCAAATACAAGCGAGAAATAATCTTATTTCTACAATTAAAGCTACAATTTGTTTTACATTGTACTTCACTACATTTCATTATGCAGAATACCTCATCTTTTTCAAAATTTGTTAATGATTACAATAAAAGTAACAATTTTTACTTCTGATTAAGGCTTCGGAGTTAATTTTTATGTCATTCATTCTTTCATCTTTATTCTTCAGCTATCGCGCTTATTCATACGTGTATGAATTACGAAACACTTAATAGATTTAAAACTAACTTATTTGTTTCTTTTTAAAAGTTATTTTTATACCTAATGTTTTTTATGAACACTTTTTGTAAACATTCAGAAAGGTATGAAGATTATTTTCAAAATGTTTGCTACTATAAAGAATTAAGATATGAAAACAATTAATCACACCAGACAGGGTGTTCTTTTTTTTTTTAAATAATTAGTATTAATATACTAAGGTGAGTATTTTGAACTTTTTTTCACGAGCTTTTTTCAGAGGCAATCTCCTCTATTTTGTCATATTCTTATCTATTTTCGCACACTTAGATTAAAGTAAGATTTTTCTTTGAAAATAAAATTAACTTACGCAGTTTCCAACTAACTAAAAAATACAATCTTTTATAATGTTATTTTATTTTATTATATTACACGTTATAATTTAAATTAGGAAGCAAAATTCCTCAAGAGATCCAAAATCAATTTTTGCTTTATTGAGATGCACAAATTTTAAAACTATGAATGATTAACTATAAAAGGAAGGTAGAAGTGAATGTTTTTGAAAAATAGAAAGATTGTACTTTTTGAAGAGTCGCGGAAAAAATTAAGTGAAATTTTCCTTAAAAGTACTTAATAGATTTTAAAATGGGACAATTGGATATACACAATTTTGACGTATATCTTTTTTTAAGGAGCTTTTCTGTTTTTCAAAAGACGTAAACTTAAATTTCAACAATTAAAAAAATATTTGATCATTTGAGAAATTTTGCCCTATGTATACTGTTTTGAGATAATTTACAAAATATGTACAAAATAATGTAGGCTTAAAACAATGAAATTATGTTGTATTTCCAGAGATTCATTTTCCGGCGAAGGTATTTCTGAAATAACTTTTCTTTTCTAACTGAAATCTTATTTTGAAAAATAACTAAGTGGATTAAAGTGGAAAACAGAAATGGAGAGATGGGATAAGAAAGAACTTTTTCTTTGAAGATACTTAACAATTCTTTTAAAACTCTTATTGAAAGAGACCTAAACATTGAAAAATTTGGTTCTAGATTATAATTTATTTTAATTAAAGGATGCATTTTATACATCTGAGACAATACAACTTTTTACTATCCAATGCTTATATTTTGACAACTTAATAAACAAGAGTCTGTAATATATAAAGAATATAACAGGGACGCAATGTTTTTTTTACAAAAATCATGATTCGGTTGCTTTGTTCCCATTCATTAGAAAAAAGTCATATTAGGATATTTCGATGTTTAATTTTTGAAGAGATACTAAAAATTGCATGGAATCTGCGTAACTTAGTTTTAAAGAAACTGAAATTTTTTTAATTAACCTAGTCATGACTACAACAGCAAGAGCAATTTTATCATATAAGCTTATTCACATATTACGTGATACATATTTTTTTAAATTAAGATCCCCTCTACCCTTTTCGTGATACATTTTCTACAGATTTCTTGTGAAATTACAATAGAGCGTGATATTTTCTTTACACCACTGCCCCCCTAAAGGATATCACGTAATATGTAATGTGGATGATCCCTATCATTTGCAAGATAACAAATGAGAAAATAAGGAAATATATTTTACAATATTTTTTAGCGGCTTCCATAAATGATGCCATAGACATTATTTATCACCCTTTTTTAAGGGTCGAATTTTTTCATACAAGAAAAAAACCTATGCTATAATTTATAAAGCTGGACTTTATAAATATAAAAAATAAAAGATACTTGAACAAAATAATATTTTTAAATAATTTAATTATTAGTATTTTCTGAAAAATGTAAAACTTTTTCAAATACTGTCAAAGCTCGCAATATGACCGATCTGGACTTATTCAAATCTCCCACGTCGGTCACTTTAAGAGCTTTAAATGCACGTAGAAAAAATTTGTACATGAAGAAAAAACAGTAACGTTTAAAATCATTAAAAACATGAGTAAAAACAAAAAAAAAAGAATAAATTAAGTTAAAACATTAGAAATGTTTGCACTACTGCTTCAGTTACGAGACACATTTAAACTATTTAACAAGAAATATACGATAATACTCATGATCGTAATATAAATAAGTCAGAAAATTAAGTTATAAGTGAAAATGAAATTATCCAATTTTCCCTAATATGAACTAACAGTTTGAAATTTATAGCTACAAAAAAGCACGCATACAGGACAAATATGTCAATAATTATACTAGTCAATTCATTACTAAATACAGAAAGTAGGCAGACATTATTTCGTTCCACCGATGAAAATTATAAAATTTATAATTTATTGAAAATACTTCAAAAGCTTTTTAAAATCACAAAAGAGGAAATTTAATTTTAAGAATTTTTACATCGGATATTCAAAATCCATTTTTAATAGATTTTCTTGCAAATTCTGTTAAGAAGAGTTTTATTAAAAAGTGTTGCAAGTTTTAATTAATTTTAAACTTCATTGAATTTGAATCTTTTTTAATTACTTAAAAAGTAATTTCAAAAGAATAAGCACAGGTAAGCTGTGCAGTAGTTGCCTTCTTTACATATGTAATTATGTTTAAGAATTTTTTTTAAAAAATAGTGATTTCTTTCCTTATGAGTTCAATGTAACTAAATAAATATGAGGCATTCTCTGAAAGTCACCCTATATAAATTTTTGCGAATTGTTTTGTCAATTCTGTATAATATATGTTATAGAATGTAAATTTAATATTTCATTGAAAAAATTCTAAACAAATTTTTTTCAAATTTCCAACCCTATTTCCCACTAGGATTTTTATCAAAAGTACCCTAAAATGTTCCTTATTTTGTCAGCTTTTCATCCTCCAAAGGGTCCAAAAATGCCCATCCTAGGATCAAAAGCTGTCGAAATAAGGAACATTTAAAAGTATTTACGAAAAAATCTCAGAGTGTTCAGTGTTACAAATTAAAATAAAAGATATTTTTGAATTTTTTTAATGAAATGTTTTTAATTTTTTTTTAAGTTAAATAATCGTAAAATTCAAGAAATTTGCTTAATTAAGAATCTAAAGTGTCCGACTACTGCACCGTTTACCCTTTTCAAGCTAAATGTACTTTTAGAAAATATAAATCAAACCAAGTTCGCCACTCCACACAAAATATGATCATTTTTTAATAAAAATCACAAACTTTAATACTTATTAATTCAAGCCTTCTTACTAGAGTATTAATCGACGCAAAACTTTGTATTAAATATTTAAAGAATCTTTTGAAAAGTGAACACCTATTGGCAAATAATAATATTGATAATAATAAAAATAGTACTTTTAGTTCGAAGGTGAATATTTTAATATCAATAATAATAATAATAATAATAATATAATAATGTACTACTACTTTTTTACTAAGTTTCACCTAAAATTTGCGAGTTCGTGGACGTCGATGCAGTTATTTAATACCAGTGTTTAAAATAATTATTTTTCTAAATCTCCAATAGATTTCCAATATTCTTATTGCAAATAGAGTAAACTGCGCTTTTTTAAAAGCATAGTTTTAACCTTTTAATTAAAAAACGATAATTTTTAAGGTCTAAATTATTTCCAAACGGATATTTAAATTTCGAAAAATTTATCCTATAAGCAATAATTAGTCAATGAATAAATTTCAAATTAATCAACTATCTTGTTAGTTCTTGAGTTTGTTGTATTATTTTATTGGGTAGCGAAAAAAGAGGACTTTTTATGAAAAACGAAGTTAATTAACCGTTGCAAGTCATTAAATAAATTTGAAGTGATTGACATTAATTAGAATTTTTATTTTTTATTAGTTTATATTTGATTTTTTTTTGTTTTTTGTTTTAAAGTAATCTTTGGAAAGACTCAACTTAATGAAACGTGATTTAATTACTTTATAAATAATAACGTGTTGCACTTACACGTATTTTCTTTCCTTTTGAATTTTGACCATAAACATAAAAATTAAAGAACAAAATCTGCATGTATTAAATTTCAATTGTAATACTGCATGCTGGGGAAAATACAAATTTCGTAAATTTCAAATAAATATATTAACAGACTATTGTTATTGCTATTGCTTTTGTTATTGTTGTTGCTTATAAATAATTTCTACAATCAAATATGAAAATACTTTCACGTCATTAAATATTGTTTCTTAAAGGTTTCTAAAGTTGTAGAACAGTAACTGTAAAGGCATGCATACATGAACAGTACCGTCGAAAAAAATGAATAATCTTACTTTTCAATGTGTGAACATAGAGTATAAAACTTAATTTTTTGTTCCACTTGCAATCATTTTTAAAAACGTGTACAATTTTATTATATTAACAAACTAAATTTAATAAAAATGAACAAAGTTCTAACGAAAATGAGACATAGTGAAGCCATTTTGGCGCATTTAAATAAATCTAAAAGAGAAATTTTTAGTATTTTATAGAGATTCAAATAACTCGGGAAACAATAAACGTTTTCTTAATGTTACCAGACTTATTTTAAATGTAATAATTTATAAAATTGCAGTTGTATATAAACATCAAAATACTACATAAAGAAATAATAAAATTTAAAGAATCATATATTTCTAAATCTTAAACAAGTATTAACATTTTTTATTAAATAAAATAAAATCTACATAGATAAAGTAAGATTATTTTGAGTTTCTCCAGAGTAAAGTAAGGTACGAGATTTGTAAAATTAAATTAAAAGTGGTAAATATTTTCATTTATAGAAATTATTTATATCTCAAATAAGTTTAATTAAAAAAGACAAATTTTAAATATTCAGCTCTAATATGGGACTTTTTAGGTAAAGAATATAATCTCCAGCTTAATTTTGTTCAGTTACTTACAATGCTTTATATTTTTTAAGGGCGAAATGTTCTGAGATAGATATTTCTAGGCTCTAGTTGTCTACCTTTTGCTAGTCGACCCCTGTCACTTGCATTAAAATTATATACAAGGCAAGGCTCGCCCTGCGAACGTCCACGCAACCCTCTACTCATCTACGCCTCTTTTTTTTTGATCTGCCATACTTCTTTGTTACTGTGGTCACTTCTGAATCAATCGGCCCTTTATTAGTAGTTTCCTTGACTGCTACATCTTCTTCCGTATCCATTGGAATCACATTTGCATTCGGATCATCTGATGAACTAGAGTTCTCTTTCATGTTTTCAGGCTCCGAATCACTTCGTTTCTCCACCTCGGAATCACTTTTCTTCTCAGATTCCAAATAAATTTTTTCCACATTAGAATCGTTCTTCTTCTCCAAATCAGAGTCACTTTTCTTGACAGGTTTTGCATCACATTTTTTATCTATCACAGCCTCTTTAAACTCTGTTTCTGCAGATGCTTGTAACTCAGCCTCTTCTTTTTCTGCAACTTTATCAACTAAAAGCACTTTATTTTCTTGATAAGATTTAGAATCTTCTGTGTTTGTATTTTCAGGAACCAGACAATGGTCCGAAATAGTCAAATTTTCAGAAGAAATGTTCGGAACTTCAGAAATTTCGACGGGAGATTCCAAGATACAAAGTCCTAGAGAAGATTCACAAACTGTAGTGGAAGGATTTTCAACATCTACTTTACCTTTGCTTTCAGAAACTTCAACCTGTGGTTCAAATTCTCTATCCTCTGATTTATTTTTCTTTTTAACAATTGAACTCCAAGGAGTTACACCTCCTTTTTCTTCATTTACTTTAGTAGAATTCCAAGCACCTTGTGACTTTCTTTCAACCTCCAGCACTCTTTGTTTCAAAGCATCATTTTCATCGTCAACATTTTTCTTTCCCTTCTTTTTCTTCCTTGTTGCACCTTCAAGAATCTTGCACTCAGGAATTGGAGGTTTTGTCACTTCTGCTTTTTGCATAGCATCAATATCAATGATTTCTACCATTGACTGTCGCTTCGTAGACATAACCTTCTTCACTTTGTTCTCTTCTTCTTCAATTTTCGAGTTACAGTTATCTATTTCTTCGACCAAGTCTTTTTCAAAAGTTTTACTTTTGTTCCAACATTCAATAGGCTTGACAACAGTCACTTCTGCTTCAGGAAGTACAGCTTCTATAACGAGAATGTCTTTTGTTCTTTTGCCTCGAGGTTTGGACTTAATAGAAACCTCTGTCGATGGAACTTTTAACTCCGAATGCAAAACATGCTCTAAGTCATCATCAGACGAGAGAATGCTTTTAGTAAATTTTTCTTCATCCCGAATCGTAACTTTACTTTCTGCTTTTAAACATTCCATGACTTTATCTTCAATTTTTGTAATTTCTTCCATATTTTGAGATTCCTCTGTTTTCTGAGCTTCTTCTAATAATTCTGTAGAATGTATATGTTCCAGATCATCGTCAGATATTGTACTCTTACTAGATTTTCGTAAAGAGGTGACATTTTTCTCCAAACTTTCGGGAACTTGGATGTGTTCAATATCATCATCGAACTGATGAGGTGCCATTTCAACCATATGATATTCGATGGAGGCAAAATCGTCCGGAGGACACAAGGGTGGTAGAGCCATGTTGTCAAGGTCCAGAGGGGAAGATTTTTCAAAAGAATTATCAACCGACTCGTACGATTCACATGGCTTTTCTTTCATTGTTCTTGCATCCCTGCTGACCTTTTCTTCATATTGTTTCTTCTTATTCTGACTGAGATCTTCCACGACGATACTGTCTTCGCTTTCCTTAAGAAGATATTTTGGTTCAAAATTCTCCACATCCTTTTTACTAACTCTAACGGCTTTATCCAATTTTTTCTCCTTTTGTTGATTTTTTCGACGAGAAGATTTATTTTCCATTAAAACCACACTGTCCTCATCATAATTAACAACATATTTAGCCTTAGCGAATTTCTTTTCCTGATCTTCACACTTGGATTTCCAGGCATGCTCCTTGGCTTGGGTCATTGGACTATTTGGAATTTCACCTTGCTGTGCACATAAACTAAGAGTTGTGGGCACGTCCCGAAACGATTCCTCACACTCAAATATAGAATTTTTAGCTAATTCTGCAGCTTCTGCGCACAAGCTTTTATTTTCCTTAACTTCTTTAATATTTTCATCGAGAACACTGTCGATAACAGGTTCGTTAGCTGATCTCATCTCGGCACATATTTCTGTATGACTGCGAACTATTTGTCCTTCAATATCAAAATCACCTAAGGAGGCCGGACCTTCTTCTGCGCAAACGCTTCTTGGAGGCTCAGGTGTTGCTTCCTCATCAATATCATAATCCTGGCTAAAACTAACGTCCTCTTCGTCTGCTGAAACGGTTATCACGGTGCCCAACGGGTTGACAACTTTAGCTACCGGCTGTCCCACCCTTTCAATTACCAATCGCCTCCCTAAACAGAAAAAGCCGTAGGCAGGTATCAATATTTAGCTTCGTAGCATTTTTATGTATGGGGTCAGGAGGGAAATTTATGGCATTAAGAGATTAGTTTTGATTTAAAGCAATAATTTTTTAAAAGTTAGAAATACAAAATCCTTTCGTATCATACTTCAAACCTTAGTTATAATAAACGTTATAATTTATTGTCAGTCAAACTTAGATATATAAAACAAATAAAATAAAAACTGTATGTAGGGAAAAAATAAATTTAAAACAGTACACTTTAGTTCATTTCATTTGGTTTCTAGTTCTTTGCAAACGCAATTTAATATCTGACTGTTAAGACACAGATCGAAAAACATAATCTGCAATGTGACTCTGAGGCTACGCAACTTGGTTATAATGTGAAGACAATATTCGTTATAGTAAAAACAAAAAGAGCTGGTTTATATGACAGTGTCAATAAATAAAACATTAATTAAAAAAGAAGTTATTAAACTTTTATTTCAATTGTACCATTCCATTGATTTTAATTAAAAATTCAAATTATATACATCACCAATAAAATAACATAGTGTGTAGTAAAAATTCATTTAGAGCAATTTATAGTAAAATGGTCTGCAAAATTGAATGATCAATTTTTTTAAAAATACTCAGTAAAAAGATATTTATTGAAACTAGAAAATTTGTATTTGAAACTTGAGCAATTACAATAACGAAATTGTTATTTCCGCAACTGGGACTAGAAGTTCCAATAAGCAATTATTTTTAATTATAAAAGTATCTATAAAGAAAGAGTAGAAATGTAGAGTATACAACAAAATATAAAGAATAAAACTAAATTAAGAACATTTACAGTACATTTAGAAGATCGGCACCGCTCAGGTTTGGAATTTAAATTATCTTTTTCAATAAGAAACTCATTTCTACTCTTTCTTTAGATACTGTTATAATTAAAGACATTTGCAAGCTACATTTTTCAACTATTTGAACTGTTATTTCTCCCGTTCTTAAGACAAAATACACAACACTTATTGAAACTGCCAGTTCCAATTACAAAGAGGAAATTTAGTTATTGGAACTTGCTCAAATTACAATTACAAATCGCCTAGTTCCAACAAATTTATTTTTGTGTTTAGCTTTATTACAGCCTTGCAACTGGGTAATAAATATAAAACTAAAAGTAATGTAGTTTTTTAAATTAATTAAGTACAATGAATTTTTACAAACAACTTAAGTTTAAAATTGTGATCTTATAGTAACAAATAATAAAATATCTCAGAAACTTCCTAAGTAATAATGATTGAAAAATTTTTAATCTTAATTTATTCTCCTTGAGCCAGATTCTGGCTTCACAAGAAAGTTGCATAATTATAAGAAAGTTTAAGATTAATCTATATTGTGTGAAATATCTAGACGTAAGTTAAAATTCAAATGTAAGTACAACTTCTTTCTAATGTTAAAAGCGTATCTAGACTGGGTACATAGTCTACATGTTTCTAAACATTAACATATGTCGATTAATCGACATGATTCGGTTTGCTAAATCTTCGATTATGATTTACAGTTTGAGACACGTAGGATCCACGTAGGATCATTGATATTCATGGAATTTTGAACATAACCTTAACAGAAATTTTGAAATGATGCTATATTCCACACGAGAAACCAGCCCCATGACACTCTGTATAAAAAGTTGTTCAATATGTTGATATCATTTAGAGGGCGCCACGTATTCGTTGAGGTAGGAATCATAATCTTCAAATAAGCACCATAACCCCCAAATATATTGAAGAGCAACCTCAACAAGTACGTGGCGCCCTCGGTGGAGATTAACAACTCTCATACGACTTTTTAAATTTACAAGGCCATGAGTGTCAGGGAGCTGCGAGAAACATAGGACAAACATGTTTACCAATCTAAAGAGAACTAAGATCAACTAACTCCTATAAATTTTATCCGAATGTGTATTTTATGTATTCGAAGATTGAATTGAATAACTTTCGGACAAAATATATAGAAGTTAGTTGTCCCTGTAACACCTGAAAGACATTTGAAGTCATTGAAATCCTAAGAAAAATTAAGGACCAGCCTGTCTATTAACTAAACTAAAATGGTTACCTAGAATTCAAAAACATGAGCATCGCCTATTGATACTTACAAAAGGAGAAAGAAACAAAAATTATAAACTCTAATAAATGAAACAGTAAACTAATCAAATTACTATTCCTACTATTTTAATATTGATATTAAATTAAATATGCATAATTGTATATTTAATAGAAATTAGGATGTCATTTTTAATCTTGCTCAAAACACAAAATTATTATGAGCTGGTCCTAGTGAGCATCCTATGTCCTGTTGAACTATCAATTTTTCCTCTTTAATGTGATCTTGAATCCAAAGACAGCAGCCATTAAAATTACCTGTTGCATAAAAAACCAGTTATACTATAATTTATAATATTTTTCTAAATTGCAGGCATTCCTGGGTATGTAGAGAAGCAGATATTAGAATTTTCATAAATGTGATTCCAAAACAGTTGACTTTGCTTAAAGATATTTATTCAAGGTGCAAATTCGTAAAAGATTTCTAACATATTTGGAGGTGTGTGCAAACATCATAAAAGTCAAGTGCAATAGTCTGTTAATTTGCTTCTTGTTCAGAAAATCTGCTAATTATAAATAGAAAAATGGTCGACTTTCAATCCCATCAATATTTCAATTTGCTAAAAGACTGGTATAATAAAATACGTCAGCAATTACAACAGTTGAGCATTTTTCATGTGATTCAATTCGACCTTATTATGGTATTATTTAGCTGCAATTCTACCCCAGCTACAAGATCTCCAGTTTGTTTCGAAGCAGCACTAATGTAAATTCTGCTAAAATATTTCCTATACTATCACTTCTCGTATCTCTGCAATCAGTTCCAATAATTTTGTTGAAATAGCTCTTCAAGATTATAAAGCCACAAGATTATTGATGTTTTGTTTCAAATGATGTAAATATTTTGGACCGTTTATGGTCGCAAGAATGGGAACGGATTTTGTCTTTGGTAACCAATAGTGCACAAATTCTTAGTCAGATATGCTCCATTATGTCAGGATTCTTACAACTTCAGAAAAAATGGCTGATTTTGTATGTCAAACGAATTTTTAATATTGATGGGTTCACGTATGAAATTTGACAGGGGTTTGTTGGAGTCGATTACAAAATTCACTTATACAGCCAATATTCTTTGTCAACGACGCTCCATTTCTTTAAGCTCTTGATAGAATCATCCTTGCTCCTCAGTATGATGTAATTAATTACTGGGAAAATATACACGTGTAAGTAAATAGCTATTCCCTTCCAATATTCTCAATAGGTCAGAGATTATTCGACTTGAGAAGGTAAATAGTATGAATCCAATAACAAATTGTAAGAAATACATTTTGAAACTCATCAAGCATCCTGTTTTATCAAAATTCGAGTGCATTCAGCTTCAATCTAGTCGGGTAGTAGTTTGTGCCGAATCGAGTTCCCGAACACTTAAAGTTCAAAAACACGTTCAAATTCCAAAATACGTGAATTTCAAACATCCGTAAATGTCAAGAACTTCAATAAGTTTTTACGATTTAAAAATTTTTAAAATTTGAAGAAATTAGAAAACACAAAACATTCAAGAATTTAAATTATTTTGTGATTTAAAGCGCTTGAGAATTGAAAGGGCTCGAACTCGGTTCGACTTTTAGCATTTTACAAAGTGGTACACCGAAAACTTCTTCGTCTAGTTTCGTATCAGACATCCCTGTGAAATTTCCAGTTACTTGAAACATTTCCGATTTGATTTAAACATTGTGTCTATTGATATAATTATTCCTTGAGGGTTTAAGCGAAATATTATCAAAAATATTTTCTGAACCTGATGCGAATGATACAATTTCTTTCATTTTTTGTATGTAATGATTTGTACATTTCTAGTACTTTCCAGTTGTGTTCTTCATATTTAATTTTATTCAAAGCAAGGTTGATACATTAATAGTTCAATTAAAGTTCTGTTGAATGCTGTATAAGAATTGAAGCGTAGGGAAAAGCGGAGCTATTAAGTTCGACAGGTAAATCGGCTCACAAGTGATTTGACGTTTTCCAGTATATTAAATTCAGAAACTATTCTAACGGGTCAGTCTTTTCTGTGTGTTCTTACACGAAGAAAAATCTTGGTGTACCTGATACATTAAAGTGTTAGTATATCGGACATGCTGAATAGGTACAGAAATGATCCAGCTTCGTCTCAATACGACTCCTAAAGCGTACACATGCAGTACCTGTGAAAAGTATAGCAGCAATCTTTTATACTTGTGGTATAATATCAACACCTTCTGGTGCTGCAGAATGGTATTGGGAAAATATTGACACCAAGCTGATAGATACACTAAGAATAAGGTTTGGTTCTTGCAACAAACTTTTTGTTATCTTTAAGCTTAACAAAATTATTTTCTTGATATACGAGCAACAAAACCTTTTCGCTGTGACAACAAAATTCTTTTGCTGTAATTTTTGATATTTAAGTTGATTTAAATCGTAATGGAAAACGTATGCGCAATTACATAGATATATTTGGTACTGTCAGCAAAACACTTTCATAAATTCAACCAAAATTTGTTAGATCAAAAAAAATTCTTCAGCAAAATTATTCTATAACCATTACATTGTTATTTATCCCATTTTAATTTCAGCGTGCATTATCAGGAAGTCTAACGCGTTTCGAAAGGAAAATTCCCTGACTATCCCTTGACCATTCTCTGGTTTTCCCGGCTCTTTATTGATCCTTAAACTTAAAAATTCGCAAAAAATTATTAAAAAAACTGTTTTTCAATTAACAAAATTTGCAATTTCTCTTATTTTAAACATTTTCCCCGACTTCAAACAAAATTTCCTAACATCCTTGATCGTTAGATACCCTGAGTCCATTTAAAATACTTTAGTATAGCAGGTGCACTAAGATTTTTTCAATGCAGGTAAGCTCTCGCGTTAAATACATTCTGCTTTGTTTGTTTGTGAAGAATTTACATATATTCGTTTAAAATGTCAAAACCAAAGTAGAGCAAATTAGCTCATGCAACTATTGGTGAAGTCTACCATATATTTGACAGCAATTATTTGACTAACTTATAACCACCTGAAATTTTTTTAGCACCGTAAATTCCTTGAAACTTCCCTCAATATTCCATGGGATTTTGAGAATACTGATTGGGGAAATTTCAAAGAAAATTGGTGGAAGCAGCAAAGCGAGAAACTTCCTTGAAAATATCAAATACATTTTCAGGGAAGTTCCGCATCCAATATTCTTTAACATGCAGACGTTTTCCTGCTTCCACCAAACTTAAATGAATTTCCCGTGTCAATATTGCGAAAATGTGATGGGATATTCAGATAAAGTTTAGAGAATTTCTGTATGATACGATTCTGAAGTATGTTAGCGCTTGCGCAGAAGTTCGTTTTCATTGTTAAGAGTTGGGAGTTTCGCTCGAGCAACGGCACCGGACGCTCGCGCATCTAAAGTTCCGTGTTTCTCAACCCGTGTTTTTCGAGCTTTTGAATAAATCGGTGTACATTCGTCGTGTTTCTTAAAGCCTGGTACTCATTACCAGTTCACTTTGCTTCTTTCTAAAGCGGTAGACGCCAAAAAAGCAAATTCGGCCGCGTACCGACCACATTGGCCGACCCCAGGCTCTTTAGCCAATTCAACCAGTAACGACTCACTTTTGACGTGTCTTATAAGGCCGCGCCGTCGACGGGTTTCCCGGAGGTATGTCCTCCGGTGAAGTAACATCATAACCACCCTCACTCAATAATGCTAATCACTTGACAGAATTTGAGGCAGCACTCAACCTTCCTCACTACAAGAACAACATCAGATCGAGATCCAACTCACTGAGTATGGAGGTAACCGAATCGCCAAACTCGCATCTGCCGAAACTATTGTACAGCGACAACGATCATCTGACATCGGATCTGTCTGGCAACCAACTCGGCTCAAATTCAAACATGAATACCCCCCACCAAAGGACCCAAACCAGAATGCAAGTGAGGTTAATAATTCACCAAAAAACGTCCCACCAACATCACCAAAGTATGATACCTCCAACAAAAACAACTGTCCTGTGTTTATTTAACAGAACCCCAAATCACCAAACGATTCAACAGAGCTAAATCACGTCACTGTTTGTCGCTTGTTCCACCTCCTTTTTCCGGGAAAGATAGTGGACATCAATTCTAGCGGTCGTGGTAAGGTCTTGGTTCTGTTGAACAATGGTGGATCAGCGAACAAGCTCCTGTTCAACCCAGTTTTAAAGTCCAAACAATTAATTGCTTTTATCCCATCCAGCTTCGTAACTTCTCAGGGAATTATCAACAACATCCCTGTGGATATTTCGGTCTAGGAAATCTTAGAAAATGTTGAGGTGGTTGGCTCTCACAGCAGAGACTGTAGAGTCATCAACTCACGTAGATTTAGCCGGAAAGTCGTAAACGAAAAAAACGAAACTCTATACGTCGAAAGTATGACAGTTCTCTTGACTTTCCAAGGCACATCACTGCCAGAACACGTCGCCATTTTCAAAGAGTCTAGCCCACTTCGTGCCTATATCTCAGAACCTAGAATGTGCCACAAATGCTTTCGCTTTGGTCACGTTCCCAAACATTGTAAGTCAAACCAACGATGCGCCCAATGTTGTTCTATGGAATCACATAATGACTCGAACCAATGCTCTCTGAAAACTGATCCGCCCAAATGCGTAAACTGCAAGGGCTCTCACAAGCCATCCTCGAAAGACTGCCCGGAATATATTTTCCAAAAAGAGGTGCGCTGCTACGCAACCACTCACAAAATTTCATTCGAAGAAGCCAAGACCATCCTCAGGCCTAAAAAGCCACAAATTCCTCTATCGAGTTCCTTCAACTTCTCGAACTTTCGCGAATTGGACAATTCTAAAGCCTCGTCAGCTCCGGAAAATCAAGCTAACCTCAACAAAAACCACCGCTCCTATTCCAATTCAGTATCCCATCACCGAAACCCCCAGAGTTCCAGGCCCCAAATTGCTAACAGTCCACTCTCTAGAAAAACCACCCAGGAATCATCAGTTTCCTCGGCCTTCTAGCACACCTCCCACTCCTTCGCAAAGCACACGCTCCCTCTCTCTCTCTTCTATTTTTGAAAGCCTACTAAATATGCTCTCCGATCTTTCTTGCACTATTCCTCCTAAAAAACTTCAGCAAAACCAAGACAAACTCCAGGATATAACTAACAGCATCTCCTCCTTTTTCGAATCTTTAAATTCTAATAATGTCTAGTTTCCTCAATCCTCGCATTCTTCAATGTAATTGTCGTGGTATCTCCAACAAGATATCCGACATTCTAAAAATCTCAAATGAATTTTACATACTTCTAAGTGGAACTCACTTAAATCCAGGTAAACAAGATAACCTACACGGCTTCAATCAATTTAATATAATACTTTCAGAGAGAATGATAAGTAAAGGTGGCGGTTTAATAATCGCCATCAGACAAAATATCACCTTTTCAAAAGTATCAACTATTCCATCAATTGAAAATGATCTAGAGACCCTTGCAGTCTCAATCAACTCAACTGTCGGCGAACTTTTGATCGTTTCAACTTACAGGGTCCCAGGCAACACTACTCCAACTCATGTTTGGAGGGGTTTTTTAACTCTGTATCCAACTTTTCCTCAATCTTTATATGTGAAGACTTTAACAGTCACTACACGCTTTGGGGCAGCACAGTCACATGCACCAATGGCATTAATTTATGTTCGGAGATTGACAACACAGATCTAATACTCTTAAACAACGGTAAACCTACATACATGGGTCACAATGCTGGAGCTGGTTGCATGCTAGACCTCTCCTTCGTATCATCAAACATATACTTACTTTCATCCTGGAAAACCTGGTCTGATACCTTAGGTAGTGACCATCTATCAATTCTCACAACATTAGGAATCTCAATTCCCATTACTACTTTTCTCTCTCAAAAATATAACCTAAAAGGCATTTCTTGACTCACCTTTTCACGCGATCTGTCTTCCCTTATTGTTGAAAACGTTAACTCACTCTCAAACCCCACCCCATTGTCAACGCACGAACCCCAGTACTAAAAAACCGGTTATCCCGGCCTGCTGGTGGAATGACTCATGCGATGCTGCCATCGCTGAAAGGAAATTGGCCCTTTCTGTCTAAAAAGCTAACTCAAATTACGAGAACTTCTGTTTTTTCCAGAGAACTAAAGCTAAGGCTAAACGCACTTTTAACTCTGCCAAAAGAGAATCGTTCCATAACTTCTGTGACACTCTGGGTAGAACAACCCCTATAACGAAGGTCTGGTGAATAAATCAGAAAACTTAAGAACAGATTCTTTCAACCAGCAACGGCTTCTTGTTCAGCAGATAGAGCTACTATAAAAAACTACACTCCTTATTGGACGAACTTTGCTCTCCTACAGTCGTTCATCAAAATTTCCCTGAAACCTTCAACTCCAATATATTATTAGACTGCCCTTTCAATATCACGGAACTTAAAATTGCAATCCAATCATCAAAAAGCAAATCCTACCCCGGCTTAGACAAAATCGACTACAACATAATCAAAAACTTCCTGACTCAGCTCTAGACATACTGTTAAACATCTATATTCGACTTTATTAAGAGGGCAAGTTCTCTGACTCTTGCAATAACTTTCTAGTCTTTTTCCTTCCCAAATCAACTCCAAATAAATTTCGGCAAATCTCTCTGGCTTCCTGTCTATTCAAAATTATGGAAAAACTGATATACAATAGGATGATTTGGTTTGTTGAACATAATAAAATTCTAGCCCTTTCCCAATATGGCTTTCGAAAAAACAAATCTTGCTCTGACTGTCTTGCTCTTCTATTCTCCGAAATTTGGACCGGTGTAGCGAACGAGATCACTGCAGGTCTGTTCCTGGACATTAAGGGAGCCTTCTCTAGTGTGTTTCCTTCGTTACTTATCGAGGATCTAAAAGAAATAACATTCCCCGCCCAACCGCCAAATTTATCTATAACTCAATAGCGTGTAAAAACATGCACTTTAAAGTCAATGGTGAAACCATTGGTCCTAGAACCCTCACATTGGGCCTACCGCAAGGCAGTATTCTAAGTCCCATCAACTTCTCCATTTACACCAGAAAAATCCATTCTCTTGTCCCCGAAAACTGCATCATCATCGAGTTCGCTGACGATATTGTAATCGTGTGCCACTGAAAAGACCTCCAACTAATAATCATCTCTTTACAGACTTGCCTACAAAACATCTCAACCTTCATGTCACAAAAAGGCTTAGATATATGCCCTGAAAAAACTAAATTAATCCTTTTCTCTAATAAAAAAAATAGCCAGAAATTCTCAAATCTCTTTTTCTCTTGACGACACCCTTATCTTTCCTTCATCACCTGTAAAATATCTAGGAATTCACTTCCATGAAAACATCTCTTCTTAAACTCTCTTCAGATATCTCGTTGACAGATGCAGAAAATACTCAACGTTATTAAGGTACTCAGGAATTCTTGGTGGGGAGCTGATCCACTCGTCCTTATGCACGCATTTGACTCTTTAATTAGAGGCAACTATGACTATGGCTGTCACTGTTTCAACCTTTCAACTAAAAATAAAAAAAAGAATTACCGCGCACTGAAAAAAGTTAGAAATCAAGCATTGAAATTGGCCATGGGGTAGAGGAACCCTACGTCAATAAATTTTATGCTAGCTGAAACCTGCGAAACTCCTTTAAGATTAAGATTTAGCTTCCTCACTAAAAGATACCTTCTTAGAGCTCTTTCCTTCTCTTCCCATCTCATCATTAACAATCTTAATACCCTCGCTCTCCTCGATCGCAACTCTTCCATTAAGCAAGGACTTCCACTTTTTTAGGCGTTCACGAATATCCGCCACATTATCCCAAACTGCAGGAAAAGAGATACCCATCCTTTCTTCGAATTTCTTTTCGAGGACCATTCATCTAGCCCCAAAATTATCACTAGCTTGGGTAAACAGGTCCAGGCTTCCCCAAACTCAAATGCTTTATTCCAAGACCTCGTGAATAAAGAATTCCCTAGTTCCGCTCACTTCTACACAGACGGATCCAAATCTATTGAGGAGCAAACAGCAGGTCTTGCTTTAGTTTGTCCCCGGAACAATTTCATTGTCTCACATAAAATCTCTTCTTTTGTTTCAATTTTCTCCCCTCCCTATTGTAGCTCACAATTATTATCTAATCCATCTCTAAAAGTGATTTCACAAGTCTTTAGATTTCTTAAAAGAGCAAACTTGCAACTCTAATTCCACTTTCTTTTACCAAGAAGATACTTTTAAATTAAAATGTCAACTGTTTCGCGCCCCTTCTTACTGTCGGCGCGGCGTAAATTGCCACAGAGATGGATCGTCAAAATATAGTCACAACCAGGTCATGGTGATGCACAAAGCTTGTACGGAGCACGTTAACATAAACCAACGTTAACATAAGAAGAAGAAGAAGAAGAAGAAGAAGAAGAAGAAGAAGAAGAGTTGGGAATCCCAATGAAAACAATGAAAACGAACTTCTTGCACAGGCGCTCACATACTCAAGAATCGTATCATAAGGCGCTTATTCAAATCTACCGTATTATAAGCTAGATGGTGTACCCTGGCTCTAAGTTTTCTGTTGAAATTTTTAGAGTTCATTGAATTATTTCCGTATACTCCATTCTTGTACAATTTTAGGAATATTTATTAAACTATTTTCTCCTTGTGCATAATTGCTAATGTATTTCAAAATTGATCTTTTACCAGTAATCAAATATTACATTAATTAAATAAAAGTAATTGATGCTACTGATGAGTTACACATTTTTGAGCCTAATTAAGTGTTAAAATTTATTTTAAAAATAATCATTCTTTAAAATAAATGATCATGTTATGTGTTATTTAAAATGAACAGATCAATAATGCCAAGCATGTTATGCAGAAATACTAGAGAATGCAATCCACATATTGGTGATCCGTCTAATTTACGAAAAATTGCGAAAAAAGTATCTTGAGACAAAACTGCCTCAGAGAAATCAAAGGGACGTAGCAAGATACTCACACTGCAATTGCTTTACGTTGTAAAATAGACCTAATTTTATTTTGCGATCACTTCTTATTGTATGTATTTGAAGTGTAATATGAATTATTTTACGATTTCACATGTTCATGACATTATATGTGGAACTCTTTCTAAGGCTTTTTGTGAAAACATAAGCAAATAAATTGTTAGTTTACATATTTAAAATTATACATATATACACTCTCAAACGGTTAAACTTCTTAAGAAATAGATCACAACAATTTTAGATGAAATAAAAAAGAAACACAAAAACATAAAAAGTATGTTTTACAATTTTTCATATGAGACACTTATAAAAAAAAATTGGTGTTAATTTGCATATAATCTTTTATACTCAACGCATTCTACTTTCTGCGTAAGTTGAATAGTTTGCAACAATTTACATATAAGACATGAAGATTAAATTAATTTAAAAATTTTTAAATTTCATAAAAACTATTTGCTCTGAGAATAGTGTGTCTTTTTACATAAATTAAATTTATTTTAAAGTTGTTATTGGCTTTAGCAGCAATAATTAGAGAAAAACAATTTTTTGTTTTGTTTTTTCTAACTGTTTAAACAATTATTAAATTCTAATGCATTTTATTTTAAATACATTAAAATTCAAGATATTTAAATTTCTAAAATAGAAAAAAAGCTTTCATTACATTTACACAAACACATTCATTTAAAGTAAGATACTACCAACCAGCCCGCCTCAATTATTGAGAAAAAAGAATAAACCAGATTAAGTAATTTCATTAAAAGATAAATAAATATTAATAAACTTGATTGCACTAAAATAAAATTTATTTCTTCAAGAAAGAGATTAAAAAAACAGGAGGGTGTGATACCTGCCTTTGGCTAGTTCTTTGTTCACGCAAACTTACAACGATATTCATCCTTCACCACTCGCACAAAGAGTGTAAATGTGCGCATAGATTTAAGTGAAAATTGCAATTCAATGATTGCGCTCAAATTCATCAAGCACTCTATTGGAGATCAATCTTTCGAAAACTAGAAACTATTAATAACTAATTTAACTTTACATTCTTTTAAGTCACTAAACTAAGTTCTTGATGAAATAATGTTTTTCAACAATAAAATATATACATATAGCAAAGAAATGCCGTTCACTTAACTTTTTCATTAACAAAACTCGGCAAATACAAATCAGAACGGGAAGAAATGTTAAGGCTGTTCCTTTTTTGTTTTTACAATAAACATTCACTGACAGGCTATTGACGAGAATTTTGAAAATGTAAAAAAGTGAGATAAATTTATCAAAAGTATTAATAAAACTTTTCTAATTTTTGGTTTATATTTTTGTTCGTACTTGGTTGCATTCCTCATAAGATTTTTATTATGATGCAACTAAGTAACGAATATAAAGTGATATTGAAATATATATTTCAAGCTTCATGTAAACACTGCCGCTATTTAAAAAGTAAATTCTGTTTGTTAAGACTAAAGTTAGGAATAATTTGAAAATGCAATATACTGGAATTAATGAATTATTCAATCAGAAGTTGTCAGTTGATAAATACGAACAATAAGTTATTCTTTATAGAATTAGTTCGAAATCGTACAAGGAATTTTATGTTTCATTGTTTACAGAATAGAACACAAAAATCATTCTATGAAATGTTTAAAAAACAATTAAGCAGTTTAATTACTTCTATGATTCATGTCGTGATAAAAATTGTTACAAATAAAATAATTCAAAAGTGTTAATTTTATTTCCAAAATAGAAATATTGAACTATTTTAAATGTGCGATTTTATTAAAAGTCCGAAATTACTAATGAGAACCCAGCAAGAAAGGATTTCTTGCAACCTTTTTTGCTTTTTAATTGAAACTGAGACTAATTTAAATTTAAAAACTGCTTATTTTTTAATTATCATAAAAGTTTCAATTAATAGGATGTATTCTTATTAAAAAGAATTGAAATCTTGCTCTAACAAGTTCTAACAAGTTCATCTTGCTCTAACAAACCCATATCTGGGTGGTACCGGTGAAATAAAATAGCCGGCGCGGACCAAAACCAGATAGGAGTGGTTCCCCGATAAATTAACCAAAACAACCATGATGAGTCAGAGTAATGAGAATGTGTTTACGTTGCAGGGGGGGATACCCCAGTAACGGCGGCTGTGGGTGAGCAAGCGGGATCCCAGGCGTCGAAATCCAATGACCGCAGTGCACCGAGGGTGGACCTCTTGGCCCTTGGAGCATCCAATGCCCCAAGAGAAGAATCTCGGCAGTTTTTAAGGCCACCAACGCTTTTGGTAAGGGACAAACCGCCGTCCAGATCAGCAAGCTTGATCAGTATTTTCAGTGCCGCAAGCGAAACAAGCGTTTTTAGCAACGCTACCGCTAAGGACTTGGATAGTTGTCGCGAAGATCGAGAGCATAGTAAGGCTCTGAGAAACGAGGAGGCCGAATGTTTGTCAAAGATCGAAGAAAAGGTAAGCGAGATGTTGAAGGCGTGCTTGAAGCAGCCAAATGTCTCAATAACCATAAAAGAGGGCCTTAAAAAGGTTGAAGAGATGGTCGAGGCAGCACGCAGGAAACATACTGAGGCAGATTCGTTTGATGCAGATTTTGACCAAGGTCATGTATTTACAGAAGAAGCTCGCAAGACGCCACAAAAGTGGAGGGAAGGCATTCAAGTGCGCCAGATAAGAAATGTGGTTCTTGAATGCCAGAAACGAAAAAAAGAGGACAGCCCGCCAGCAAATGAGCAGGCTAAAAAGGTCCAAAAAAGGGAGTCAACTTTTGCTGAAAAAGCAAAAGTTCCCAAGAAAAAGACGATGGTATCCCATCCGAAAGCGCCGGATCCCACCACGACGCCAAGTGCCAGGATGAAAAAGACGAGGCAGAAATAAAAAACAATGCTAATTAAGGTTGCTGAGGGTCAGACATATGCGTCTGTCCTCAGCAAACTTAGAAAAGAAGTGAAGCCTGAGCAATGCGAGTCAGAGGTGGTGAGGGTGAGGCCCACTCAAAAAGGAGACCTCCTTCTAACATTGGGAGGAGGCTCAAAACAGGAGCTTTTGGCTGCGAAGGTGGCAGGGACAGTAGGCGAGATGGCGACCGTCCAGTCCCGAGACGACCAGAGAGTTACTTTGGAAATCCGGGAATTGGGTAGTCTTACCGAAGAAGAGGAGGTGGTTGTAGCTCTAGAGCGGGTACTCTTAACTCCTAGAGCAAACAGAATAGTACGGCTGCTAAAAGCGAACAAACGAGACCAGAAGTTGGCGTTGGTCACCGCGACTCGCCGAGAAGCGGCAATTTTGGAGCGCCTTGGGCATGTCAAGGTCGGCTTCCTTAGTTGATGCGTAAGGAAACAGGTTGCGGTGATCACATACCACCGGTGATGGGATTCGGGCACAAGGCAGTACAATGCAGCGGTTGGGACAAATCCACCGCGTGCTTTAAATGTGGTGAAACTGGCCACACCGCACAGTGGGTGATTTTGCAAAATTTTGTATCAAAATCTTAGAACTACGGATCGACTTGATATATTTTAATAAACCAAACAAATATTTATAGCTTATTTGCCACAGAATAGAGGAAAAATACAGATAATAGCGTAAAAAAT
>WNHD01000754.1:0-29844 GCA_011057455.1 Ganaspis sp. Gsp50
TTTAGTTCAATTATTTTTTAGTTCAATTATTTTTTAGTTCAATTATTGTTTCTAATTGAATTGTTGAATCACAACGTTTTCGCAATAACTATTGATTCACGTATTAACCGGGACGTTAAACAATTGTATTCAGTACCCAATTTGAATCTTGAAAAAAGTGATTTTACATAATTACTTCCTGTTTTATGGTCTTTCTGCTATATACGTTGATTTTTTGCTTCTGCGGTGTTTATTAAAAAGCTAGGCCGCTTTTAGGCGTTCGACTACCCGATTACATAATAATTATGAAGAACTCGAACTCGTATTAACATATATTTCATAAATATGAATATATGCATATATATAATTAATTAATTTATATATATATTTATATTTTTCTCGTATTTCTTCATGTATTTTTTGTATTTAATAACATTTGTCTTTTCTCTTCGGCTAATATCGTCGATATCACGTTATAACTATCTCGTATATAATAATCGTATAATAATCTTTGTAATAATCATTAAAACATGCTTTTAAACATTTTATACATTGTGAACTTGTCGTGTTCTTTCGCTCTCGTTCTAGCATAAAAATTTCTTTCTCTCTCTCTCTCTCACAGTGTACATATAACAACGATTATGGTAACGTAACATTTTCTAACAGTAACGTTTTCATTATTTTTTCTTTATCAATAAAAGTGTCATAGCGTGACATCGAGAGAATTGAGGGAATCGCGCTGAGAAAGTGACTGCTCATGATAATTATAGTTAGGAATTTAGATCAAAGATTTATATGTATTTATATAGAACTAAGTGTGTACGTTTATGTTTCACTATGTATAGGTATGATGGCATATTTTTCGCGCATCTCGACGCACGCACCTGCCCTTGGACGTTCTTCATTTTCTTCCTCTACATCATTCTCAACATCATCATTATCGTCTCTAAATCTATACAAAATTGCGAAAAATTACTCTTATAGTAAAGTAGGTACCTGATCGATCCAGCGATTCCAGTTTATGCTCAACATAAAATAAAGAAGAGATTCTAAAAGAAAATGATGAGAAAATGTAAGACAAACTCTAAAAAATGTCCATCTTTTCGAGTCTCTTCTTTTTTCATTCTAACTCGATTGGGCAAACTATGGGTCGAGCTTGAAATATTTTCAAATGTCCAATCGGATTTCACAACCTCGACGATTCTTATACTCGAAAGTGAATTTTATCGCCGAGACCATGCTCGATCGATTCTTCTCTGATTCTGCCTGATGCTTAGCTCCACGCAAAGAAGAAACTTGAGCCCTTGGAAGTTATTTCCGAAGTAGGTACTTGAAAGTTATTTTATCATTCAAGGTTCCTTGCAAAACTAATTTTTATCCCATCGGATGCGCTCTTCAACGTTTTTCTCTTTCTCGTTTCTTCAGTTTCATTGCGTTTTTCGTAAATTTCAAAGATATTTCGATTCTTTCAAATTAAATTCTATTTTTGATATTTTAGAATAATACTTGTAGTGTTTTACAATAATATAATGTTTTAAAATGATGTGTTTTACAATAATATGTTTTAAAATAATATGTTTTACAATAACATGTTTTACAATAACATGTTTTACAATAACATGTTTTATAATAACATTTCTTCTAATAATATATAATAACATTTTTCTAATAACATTTTTTTACAATTATATGTTTACAATAATACATAAAGTACATGTATTTAAAACAGAAATATATTTTTAATAAATTTATAGAATACTTGCATTTACATAATTGGTTGTAAAGTTAAGAATAAGAAAATTGAGACGTTATGTTCAAATTCAGAGGCAGACAGAAAAAAATGTTGTGAATGTGATTTCTTCTTTTGAATCGTGAAGCTATCAGGCAGTAATAAGAGTATGTTAGTGCTCAAAAAGTACTGCTGAATTTCCAAAGGAAAATTTTTAAATTTCGTGAATTGTCGAGGTTATTATAATCAATTTTTAATTAATTAAGTACACCTTTGGTCAGTTTCATTTAAATAAAGTATATAATTGTTCTTTTTAACTTGAATGAAACAATAATTTCATTGTTAAATAATCCACAATTGTTTTACAAGTTGAATGAAACATTAACTTTTTGTTGATTAAATAAATCATTTGTTTTGTTACTTAAAACATACAATAGTTGTTTTGTTACTTAAATAACGCAATAATTGTTTTTTGTTGCATAAGTAAAGTACAAATTTTGTTGTTGCTTAGGTAACGTAAACATTTGTTTGTTGCCTAAATAATGCAACAATTGTTTCTTTAATTAATTAATAATAAGGTTTGTTGACTAAGTAACGGAACAATTATTTTGTTGATTAAGTTACGTAACAATTGTCTTTTTTGACTAAGTAACGTAACAATTGTTTTTTTGACTAAGTAACGTAACAATTGTTTTGTTGAAAAAGTAACGTAACAATTGTCTTTTTGCATAAGTAACGTAACAATTGTTTTGTTGAAAAAGTAACATAAAAAATTTTCTGTTGACTGAGTAACGCAACAATTTTTTTTGCTTAAGTAACGTAACAATTGTTTTCTTGAATAAGTAACGTAACAATTATTTTTTTGTATAAGTAACGTAACAATTGTCTTTTTGACTAAGCAACGTTAAAAATTATCTGTTGGCTAAGTAACGCAACAATTTTTTGTTGCTTAAGTAACGTAACAATTGTATTTTTGCATAAGAAACGTAACAATTGTTTTGTTGAAAAAGTAACGTAAAAAATGTTCTGTTGACTGAGTAACGCAACAATTTTTTTTTGCTTAAGTAACGTAACAATTGTCTTTTTTGCATAAGTAACGTAACAATTGTTTTTTTGCATAAGAAACGTAAAAAACTTTCTGTTATCTAAGTAACGTAAAAATTGTTTTTTTGACTAGAAAACGTAACAATTGTTTTGTTACCAAACTTAATAATTTGTTTCTCGTTTTTTACCGCTTCAACATAACGTACTAAGTTTTCAAAAATACTGACAAGTGCAAAAAAACTCAAATTAGATAAATTTGATGTTCAACACCAACCCTTATTTAAACCACAAAAATTATGTTTTTACCCGTTTCGATCGCAAACTCCACGGACATTTTGTCCGAAAACTAGCAGTTGCATGCGTTGTCCTCTTATTACATTTTTTATTTATTTTTTTTTGCTGAATAAGTAGGAGTGAGGTATAGATAATAAGACGAAATTCCGATTGCCGGAAACTGTCCGAATCTCCGCAAACTCGGACACATAAGTTATTAGAGTTAAAGGCCGAAGCTGCATGGAAATTAGTGATGACTGCAACCATTTCGCATAGTGAAGAAAACTATAATTATACACAAACTATAACACAAAAGTAGACACACCTTTTTACAGAATTGTTATTGTTGCTTTAATACAAGAGTGTCTGCAAATCTCTTAGGCCAAATTGCAAACTTTTGCCAGCTCTCAATGGAAACGACGAAATAGAATTTATAACATCAACTAACTATATTGTACAGTAGCAAAACTTTAACACTTTCCTAAATTAGGTCCATGTCCTGGATCTGGAGCCAGCCAAAGTTTACAATCTGGACTAGGGGAATTTTCAAACTCGATTTAATTAATATTGAGACTCTTAAGAATTTATTAAATAGGTACAAATGAAGTTGGAAGAGTTCCACCCTTTCTGAGAAAAGACTTTACTTTCTAAAATTTATTCATTAAGAAGATTTTTTTATTTTTTTAAAATAGACATTTGTCTATTTGTCTTTTGTGGGCGAGTTTTCTTCAAATTGCGAATTTCTGCTTCTATTATTACTGTTTCTCATTTTTTCTCTCGCTCTCTTTTTTTATCGTTCTCGCTTTCTCGCTCTCTCGCGCGCGCACACTTTCATTCTCACACTAGACTATATTGCATTAATTCTCTCATACTCTCACTGTCTTCGTCTAGATATAATAGAGCCGCTTCTTAAAGACGAGTATTATTTCGCTCAGGTATTTCAAGGTTTATACATATGTACAATGCTTGAAGAACGTAGTTTTCGTATAAGGGAGAGGAAAGGTATTGTGCCAGGTTGTCGGTGGAATCCTCCTAAACGGGACACCTGACTACCTCGTACTCAAACATGAGTGAGACGGCAACGAAGACGAAGTAGAGAAGGAACATAGTGAAGCCGAGACCCCTGTTCATTCGCCATTTGAAACAGGCGATGCTCAAGATTACGAAAAGAAGCATGCAGAATAAGATCGCTATGCTGCAGACCATTCCCACTGAGTTCACTTCCACAGGTTTTCCGTAGATTAAACCATAGAGGAGCCATGGAATCGGAAGCCTGCAAAATTGCATTTACGTTTTTACACATATTTTACAAAATTCGCTTTGTTATATTCAGAAAAACGTTTGTTTGAATCAAACAAATATTTTTCATGTAATTTGAATTTTTATGATCAGCAAGGATAGCAATAAAAAATTTTTTAAACAATACTTAACGTTTTTGGAGTCGAAAATCGACACCCTCTTCAGAATTTTTTGTAACTAATTTATTAATTTTATTTTAATTAAACATTTAATTAATTTTTTATTTTAATTAATAATTAATTTATTACTATAATGAATTATTAAGTTATATTATTTACAAAAAATTTGTTTACCCATTTATATATGTAACTTCTATTATATAGTATATTAAAACACGTTCTACTTCCAATAAAAAAAATTAAGTATTATAATTACAATTCTATTTAGCACTATAATTACAATTCTATTTAGCACAATAATTTTAAGTATTAAATAATTATTTCAAAAAAGATATTCTTAAATCGAAATAAAATTTCATCTTTTGAGTGTGGGTTAGATAATTTATTAATAATCCGATTACCATTTTCAACTCTGGCACTATCTTCATTTATAATTAAAAAAATTTATAAATTAAAAATTTCTTTTATTGTTTTATATATTTTTTACTAACACAATAATTAACTAGATTGAAAATATCTTAAAAATGTTATGTTATAAGTGTTGTTTTTTGAGATAATGAATAAAGATTCTGAAAAGGGTGTTGATTTTCGAAACGTTAATTGTGAACAGAAAAATTTTGTTGAACAAGCGTTTTTTTAGTATATTTTCAGGTTAGTATTATTACAATGTAAACATTTATATGCCTTTAAAATTTACAGATATTCAAAATTTAATTTCCTTCAAAATTTACAGATTTTCAAAATTTATATGCCTTTAAGATTTGCAGATATTCAAAATTTAAGTTCCTTCAAAATTTACAGATTTTCAAAATTTATATGCCTTTAAAATTTACAAATTTTCAAAACATATATGCCTTGAAAATTTATAGATTTTCAAAACTTATATGGCTTCAAAATTTACGGACTTTCATAATTTATATGCCTTCAAAGCTTACAGATTTTCAAAATTTATAAGCATATAAATATATTTGTATAAAAAATTACAACAAAACGTAATTTATTGCCTAAAAAATTGTAAGGAAAAGTATTATGTTCACTGAAAGAAAAGTTTTCATGATTTAATGCAAAAATGCATTGGATTCAAGTATTTATTCTTAATTCAAAGTATTTATTCTTAATTCATAGTATTTATTCCTGACTAAAACTTAAAAATTCTCATAATGAATTAAAAATATTATTGAAACAAAAATAAGTTGTAAGTATATTTTTATTGCACCAGAAATTATTTTTTCTCAGTGTTGTCTAAAAAATTATAACAAAATGTTTTATATGCCTAAAAAATTATAACAAAAAGTTATTGCCGAAAAGAATTATAACAAAACAAATGTACCATATAATTTGTAACATGTAATTTTTAATATGTGTAATGATACTGATTAGGATTTTCTGTTTAAATCTATGATGAAGGAGTAAAAAAAATTACTGCGAAAGAAAAAATCAAGGATATGAAAGAACCAAGGATATGAAAGAATGGATTATGGAACTTGTGAGATAGATTTGACAAAAGTTTGTCCTATTTTTTACCATCACGTAATAGATGCACTATTTTTATTTTTTACACACCTATTACACTGCTATTACACTTTTTTTTTCTATTGCAAAAATAGATATATATTTTGTTTCCCTTTTTTTAGATCGATCTCTGGACGTTGGCACATTGACCAAAATGTTTTCTAAAATACATATGTATTCTAAAATACGAACACGAAAAATACTAGTTTATTGAGATTTACAAGTTTTTTGTACACTGGATTTTTTGTGCCTCGATATATTGGTTCACAAAATGTAGAGAGAAGTTTTGTATAAAATCGAATTTTCAGAAGGAACTGGAAAACTATAACTAGAAACTGTAAGAAACTATAGGAAATGTAAAAATCTGATGAAGGTGTACATGAAAGTAAATTAAATAAATAAAGTAAATAAATGGTATAAATAAAGTAAATAAATAAGTAACTAAATAAATAGTAAATAAATAAATAGAGACTATGATTGTAAATTAAAAATCTTGACCCAAATCTTCTCTTTTGAGATTACTTTAATTATAATGAACATAAACACAAAAAAACTGATAAACGTTTATGATCCAGAAAAACATATCGAGATATTTATTTATATAATACAATTGTAAAAATAATTGCAACAAGGCTTCCTCTATAAGGAAGCAAAAAGAAAATATTTAATAAGAATTGCTTTCTCTTTATTACGTTTATAACACAACTGTTTTTGAATTTCAAATTCATAAAAAAAATAATTACTTCATTGACGTATAGATAGTAAAACCTCCACGAGGAAACAAAATTCCCTTGCACTATATTTTCGAAAATTTGCTTTCAAATATTTTTGTATCAAAATTCATTGCTCGTTGATATACTAGTTTTTATTCGAAACAATTTCAATTCGTTTCAAAGTTTTGAAATTGAAAATTGAAAATTTATTTTACTCTTTTAAAATATTTGTTTTAAAATTAATTTTTCAAGAGAACGTAAAATACCGAAAGAAAACTTTCAATATTGCTTTTACGATTCGTAATATTTTAATGTTATATTTTATATTTTCAATCCGAGCGAAGACGAAAATGAAAAAAGAACGGAATATTTTAGCTTGTATTTAGCTCTTTCTAAGGCATAATTCAAAATTATGAAAACATTAACAGCTCAACATTTGCATGAGAGATGTTGTTTCCAGCTAGAAACATTTGTTTCACTTGAAACTGAATACACGCATTCCGTAATTTTCAAAAATTCAAGAAGTATTCTTACATTTAGAACGGACTTTCAAAAAACGGGAAGTGAAGATAATGATAATAATTGCATAATATAATGATAATAAATACTTAACGTAATGATAATAAATACTTAACATAATGATCATAAATACTTAACATAGTGATAATAAATACGAAACATAATGATAATAAATACGAAACATAATGATAATAAATACGAAACATAATGATAATAAATACGTAACATAATGATAACAAATAAATAAATAAATACGTGATTTCCAAATCTTGATTGAATTTTATAGTTGGAGAGTGGATTTTAAAATGCATAAAAGGCTGAATTTGTTGAGAATAAATCTTGAATTTATCGGGCAATTTTATTGCTGAATTTTTTAACCAACTGCTATATATAAGACAAGTACGTGTAAAGTAACATACATACGCGTAAGGACTATGACTATGTGACGTATTAATGTGTCTGTATATGAACATATATATGCATGCATATGTACAAATATGCATGTACATGTATATATGCATGTGTATGTACTATATTGGGAGTCAGGCAGCTTGCCAGTTGGCACTGATGCAAAAGGAAGAAGGACAACGATCGATCTGGAATCAAGTCGAATGTCGTTTTTCCGTATTTTCGGAATTGGAAATGAAGGAATCGATTCATTTTCCAATAGGAACGATCGTCTGTGAGAAGATGTGATATGTCTTCACTGAGACAGTTTTGCGGCACGTTTCGAAATCCACTAGTTGTGTGGTTAAGAGACAAGTGGTAGTTTCCTCTGCTTCAATTCTTTTCTATATATAAATTGCTTTCTTCGTGTCAATTATAGTGGATAACTTTCTGTCATTATACGCCCTACAAATTAATCCACGAAACTAGATTCTATATCATTTATCACGAGAATATAGTACCTACAAGATCAGCTTTTAATGAGACACTTATTTATCATTTATTTACTTTTTTCATCTCATTTTGCTTCTCATAGAGGAATTCTTATTCATTTACTTTTTACTTCCTTATAGAGGTCGTTTTTTTTGTTTATCGTCAGTAAGTTACCATTAAATTGTTCATAAATCGTTTTCAAGAATCTTTAAACAAAAACTGACCACTCATTTACGTTTAATTCGGAATTTAGTTAAGTTTCAATTTTTAATTCAGAATTTTGTGGAAATTGAATCCAGAATTTTACGCGATTCGAATCGAGAATTTTAGGCGCCCTTTAATTTACTTGTAATTCAAAATTTCTTCAAGTTTCAATCTAGAATTTTTAATTTAGAATCTTGTGCAATTGGAATCTAGAATCTTACAGAATTCGAATCCAAGATTTCACAGTATTCGAATCAAGAATTTTGCGAGATTCAAATCCAGAATTTTACTCGATTCGAATCAAGTATATTACACAATTCGAGTTTCGTGGAATTTAAATTCAAACTTTGGTGGCTTTGATTGATTTCCTTTTGCAGAATTCGAAATTGGTTGAGAAATTTTTGGAAGATTGGTTCCGATGAAAGGAAACAATTTGTTGTGTTTTGAAAGATCTTTTGAGAGTTAATAGATGTTGAACTTAGAGGAAAACTTGTAAATGGAGAATCTATTATAACTAGATAGAGGCTACTTGTGGAAGTTGTCACAAGTGATAAATTCAAAGTTTATTTCTATAGGGAAAAGTACTCAGCCTACTGAGAGAGATAAAACTTGAATAGAGTGACATGGCAACCTTTCTTAGCTGCTTATCTCATTTATTCTTTTGTTTCAATCTATACAATTGTGCACGTCATTACAACAACGTAAACCAGATTTCATTTTTTGTTTAAAAAAATCAAGAAGGGCGTAAATTGAATCTTAAGTCCTATCAAGGCCATTTTAATTCCTATCCATTTTGTAATTATTGTAGGTCGTATCTATTTTAAGTCCTACTTTCAGTTCTATCAATTGTAAGTATTTTTAAGCCTATCTATTTTAAGTCCTACTTTCAGTTCTATCAATTGTAAGTATTTTCAAGCCCTATCTATTTTAAGTCCTACTTTCAGTTCTATCAATTTTAAATATTTTCAAGTCCTATCTATTTTAAGTCATTTTAAGTTCTATCAATTTTAAGTCATTTTAAGTTCTATCAATTTTAAGTCATTTTACATTTTATCAATTGTAAGTCCTTTTCAGTTCTACCCATTTTAAGTCATTTTAAGTTCTACCTATTTTAAGTAATTTTAAGTTCTACCTATTTTAAGTAATTTTAAATTCTGCCTATTTTAAATAATTTTAACTCCTATCCATTTTGAGTAATTTCAAAACCTATACATTTTCAATAATTTCAAGTCATATCCAAAAGGGAAATCGTAGCACTGCAAAAATCGATTCTTGACACACTTCGTGTTTTTAAATATTAATGTAAACTCATTTCACCTCATTAGCAGTAATCAATGGAAACGAAAAAATTATATATATTTTAATTAAAATG
The DNA here is from genome assembly GCA_011057455.1 of Ganaspis sp. Gsp50. Taxonomy (NCBI): domain Eukaryota; kingdom Metazoa; phylum Arthropoda; class Insecta; order Hymenoptera; family Figitidae; genus Ganaspis; species Ganaspis sp. Gsp50. Next base: position 9,643 of record WNHD01000754.1, read on the forward strand.
AACATAAAGTTTCTTTTTATATTTAAGAATCGTTTGTCTTCTTTTTAATTTAAAAGCAAGTACAAGATTGAATGAAATTAATCCGAGCATGAATATTTTCACTTCGAATACATTGAAATTCCAACAACCTTTTGCCAATTTCCGTAATTTTATCTACTTTCTTACACTTATATGAAACTAAGTAAAAATCTTCAATTATTGACGATTCAATATAGACTATTATATTTACGTATTATAGAAAAGGAAGATTTCAAGTCACAGAGTAGAAAAAGCAATCATAGTAAGACCAACGTAGTAAAAAGGATTGAAAGTCAGACAGTAGAAAAAGCAAACACAGTCAGCCAAAGGCAATAAGTGCAATATTAAATCACAGAGTAGAAAAAGCAAAAATAGTCAGACCGGCGCAGAAAGAAAAATTTAAAACCAGGAAGTAGAAAAAGCAAACAATGTCAGACCAACAAAGCAAAAAATATTGAAAATAAGACAGAAGAAGCAAACAAATGCTTCATTCGGTCTGCCAAATTTTAATTTACCTACTCTTTCATTTTAAACCAAACTTTCTACGTTGGTCTGACTATGCTAGCTTTTTCTACTGGCTGGTTTTAAATCTTTCTTACTGTGTTGGCCTAACTCTGTTTGCTTTATCTACTCTCTGCATTGAAATTTTTTTTACTGCGTTGGTCTTACTATATTTGCTTTTTCTACTGCCTTGTTCTTAATCTTTCTTCTTTCGTTGGTCTGACTATGCTGACTTTTTCTACTGTCTGACTTAAAATCATTATTACTGTGTTGGTCTGACTATACTTTTTTTTTCTACTGCGTTGTTCTAAATCTTTCTTCCTTCGTTGGTCTGACTATGTTTGATTTTTCTACTGTCTGACTGGAGATTTTTTTATTGTGTTGGTCTGACTATATTTGCTTTTTCTACTGCCTTGTTTTTAATCATTCTTCCTTCGTTGGCCTGACTATGCTGACTTTTTCTACTGTCTGACTTAAAATCATTGTTACTGCGTTGGTCTGACTATAGTTGCTTTTTCTACTGTATAAATGAAATTTTCGCTAACTTGCAGCTTTGACTCAACCAATATGGTGAATTTTCGTTGATTCAGTTTAGATAATAATTGCAAAACTCGTAATAGTTTTTATTTATCGTAATAGTTTCTATGTTTCGTAAAGTTTTTATTTATCATAATTATTTTTATTTTTCGTAATAGTTTCTATTTTTTATAATTGTTTCTATTTTTCGTAATAGTTTCTATTTTTTATAATTGTTTTTATTTTTCATTATTGTTCCTATTTTCCGTTATAGTCCCCATCTTTCTAATACCTAATTTATATTTTCCTTAATAGTTTTTACTTCTCGCAATAGTTTCTATTTCTCGTAATAGTTTCCGTTTTTCGTAATACATTTCTAAATTCTACAACTCACAAAAAGTCCCGGAAATACTAAAAAGGAAACTAATTCTTAAATTAGTATTATTTATTTATTCTGCAAATTGTGCAATTTGCCAAGAAAGGTTTTAAGAATAAATCTTGAGAATAATTTGAAAGTTTCTTGGCACAGGATTTTTCTGTTTTTTATGAAACGAGGATGACGTTTAGGAAAGCTTTGTGAGGAGAATTGATTGAAGTGAAATAAAAGAGGGTATTTTATGATCAAAAGGATTTTGTGGGTGTTATTGTTTCGAGAATGTAGAAATTGATTGTTACTGTATTGAGAATGTAAAAATTGATTGTCATTATTTTGAGAATGCAAAATTGATTGTTTTTGTACTGAGAATGTAAAATTGATTGTTTTTGTACTGAGAATGTAAAAATTCATTGTTTTTTTAACTGATAATGTAAAAATTGATTACTTTTGTACTGAGAATGTAAAAATTCATTGTTATTATTTCGAAAACGCAAAAATTGATTGTTTTTGTTTTTGCATGAAATGCTTACCCAACGGTTACGTCGAAAATGTTACTACCGACGGAACTGGATACAGCCATGTCGCCGAAACCCTTTCGTGCTACAATGACACTTGTAATGAGGTCGGGGATGCTAGTTCCGGCTGCAAGGAACGTGAGACCCATCACTTCCGGTGGAATTTTAGCGGTATCAGCGGCAACGTTCGCCCACCAAACCATCAGGTACGAGTACGCTGCTATCCAGAAGATCGAGCCGATGAACGTTACAGCAAAAAATTTTTTACCTGAAACCACATTCGGGAATCATTGGAATATCGGATTCTTTCCCAATTAATTAAATTGCTCGGAATAAGCGATAAAATAGTAAAGCGAGAATCCAATTATCGCTGGCCTTCATTTTTCCAAAAGCCGGAGAATTGAATCCTACTTTGTTCAATTTTACTTTCGGCAATTTTGGCTTGTTTTTGAAAATTATTTTTTTATTTACACAGCTCTGTTTTTCTGTTTATCTCACGGAACTATTGTATAGTGAGAAATTTATCCCACTTTTCGATTATAAAGTTTTTTCGCAGCGAATGGAATTTCATCATTTTTTCAGCGAATTTCATCAAAGTGATTTTAAATTGATACTTTTTTCGAAAAAGGATTTTTCTTTTACAGTAATATTTCCTTATTAGATACATAACGAAATTTTTCAAAATTAATTACAATTAATTAAAATTATTTAATCTATGCACTATCTATGCAATGAATTAAAGCCCAAAAATTAATTATTAAAATTGTTTAAACTTTATTCTTGTGTGTTTTAATTAAGTTCTGAATCCTCTACTCTGACGTTCAACGTTTCTATTTTTGTAATTTTTTAAATCTCTTTAAATAAAAAAACAGTATGACATGGATTTTTATTTTTGTGCACTCCAAATGTATCTGCTTTCCGGCATTAAATTTGTCTCACTCAAAAATGTAGGTGTCATTCTTGTTCAAATTCATTAGCAATTTATTTCACTCCCTTGCGGGATTTTAAATAAAACTGAAAATTCTGAATGTGCAGCGCACAGGGAAAATATTAAATATGAATCGCAAGGTGTAAAATTATTTTAAATTCCACAGTATTTAGGAAAATTGCCCACATAATCGTTATCAATATGAAAAAATCATGAAATTAAAAAAAAATTATTTTTACGTCTCATGACAGTCTTTATTTTACTGAATGAATGACTTGTTCTTTTGTTCAATTTTATCTGTTTTATTATCATCAATTCATTTATTTCTATATATTTATTTTCACAAATTTATTTCTATATATTTATTTCTATTTCATTTTTATTAAACATTTTATTTTATTCAAAATCTTTCCGATGTTCTAACGGACTATGAAAAAGATACAGAGATACAAAGAGAATACAAAAATAAAAAACCAATAATTCTTCTACAGTTAAATAAGATGCATAAGTAATATTGTTACTATACACGTAAACATGTATTTCTATACATTTATTTACACATCTATTTTTTTATGTTTCTTTTTATGCATTATAATTTACATTCAGACTACATTTTGAAATACTTTTGCCTCCTCACAGAGGAAGCTTTGTTACCGTTTTTCTCTATTTCTACCTCCTGGGTTTTATAAAGGTTTTTTTAGTTAATGGAAAATGGTTAAAGAAACAATTTACAAGAAATACAATTCCAGTGTACTTTTAGTATGTAACTGAAGGTGAAAAGGAGAGAGATATTTAGCTATTCTGGAGGCACGACAGCCTTTTCATACAAGTTGGCTGCACTTTAATTGAAAATGGAGTTGTGGTGTATATGGTATCAATGATGTACGCGTTCGTTAGTGCGAAATTACTAGGACAATATCACGTTTCATTGAGTGGTTATGTGATAGTATAAAGAGAAGAACGTTAATAGCTGAAGTTACTAAACTGCAGATTCGAGTAACGATTCAAGCAACCGTTTAACCTCATTTATCTCCATCAATTTCATTCAATAAGAATGCACCAATAACGCCTATGTACATGACAATTCGATTCTTTATTTCAATACACATGTTCACATTTTTCTATACAAAAAGTAAAACCAAATATTTATTAAAAATAGCAAATTAAAATTGCTTTCTGACCCAGTGACTTAAAATATATTTATACCTCGTTTTAATATCAGCTTTATTAAAAAGGAAACTTCGCTTCTAATTCATTATGAACTCTTTTTCGTTCAATTTTCATTATACGTTTTTTTCTCATAATCCATGTGAATTATAATTTTCGTTCAGCTTTTATCGCACACTTGTTTCGTACAATAAAAATGTGTATTTTTATTTTTTAATAAATAAATTTCAATTTAATAAACAAATTTAAATATCAATAAACAAATTTAAATTTCAATAAACAAATTTAAATTTCAATAAACAAATTGAAATCTTTCGTAAATAAATTTAAATTTCAGCTACAGAAAATGGAATTATTACTAAATAAATTGAAATTTCCAAGAGCAGGAATTAGTGATGAAATAATTATTACCTCTGGGCGTCCGTGTGTCTGGTAACGTCAACCAGAGAGGAATCAGAATAGGTGCAACTAGAATATATGTGAGCCTTTTTTTAGGACTGCTAGGCCAGCCCATATCGAGAGCTTCTGGAGGTTCATCCTCCTCGCCCTGAAATTAGAAAGCAAGCTATAACAAATGTATACAAGTAAAAAACAATTACTCAACAAAAATATTAGCGAAAATAAACTTTTCCGCAAAATTTTAAAACAATTTTTAAAGAATTCATACTACAGAATTAAGTAGTAGACGCACGATATGGTAAGACATAATCCTCGAAATTGAAATTCTGTTACCCAAATTCGTAAATCCACCAGTGACCATAAAAGTTTTAATATATAACATGAAACAATTACTATTATCTTTAATATTAAACTTAGTCATCTTTAATATTAAAAATAATTTCATCTTTAGGATTGAAAATAATTTCATCTTAAGGATTAAAAATAATTTCATCTTTAGGATTAAACTTAATTTCATCCTTGATATTAAACATCTAAAACCTGACAGTAGAAAAATCAAACATAGTCAGACGAACGCAGTCAGAAAGATTTAAAATCAGACAGTAGAAAAAGTAATAATAGTCAGACTGAATCAGTAAGAGAGGTTCGAAATAAGACAGTAGAGAAAGCAAGAATAATTAGACCAATGTTTTATATGCGTCTGACTACAATTGCTTTTCTACTGTATAAATCTCCCATATTATTTTGGTATGACTAGGTTTGCTTTTTCTACTGTCAGATTTTAAATCTTATTAATTGTCTGGGTCTGACTATGCGCTTCCTTTTTCTACTAATATAGGTTGTCACTACGCATTTGTCTGACTATGTTTGCTTTTTCTACTGTTAGGTTTTAAATCCGCATTTATCTGACTACGTTTGCCTTTTCTACTGATAGGTTTTAAATCCGATTCGTCTGACTATGTGCTTCCTTTTCTACTGATAGTTTTAAATGTCCACTCGTCTGACTATGAGCTTACTTTTTCTACTGACAGTTTTTATATTCGTTTTCGTCTGACTTTGCGCTTGCTTTTCTCTACTGATATTTCTTAAATCCGCATTTGTCTGACTATGTGCTTGCTTTTTTATATTTAAAGTGTTATTAATCCTGACACCAATTGTAAAATAAGTTTTTTCTGATTATTATCAAATGAACCTAATACTCACTGTTAGAAGTTGTAAAATAGTTTGACGACAAAAGTTGCTAAAATTGTTTGACAGCTGTCGATACAGTTGTACGGTGTTCTACATTATCAAACTCTTCATATTCGAGAATCATTTTTGCTCCAAATTCTGGTTAATATTTCATTTTTAATTGTTTTGAAAATTAAAACCAATTAAAAAGTACTGTTAATACTGTATATTGTACTGTACTGTTAATACTGTACTGATAATACTGCACTGTTCTGCTAATACTGCACTGTACTGTTAATACTGAACTGTACTGTTAATACTGTACTTTACTGTTAATACTGTATTGTACTGTTAATACTGTACTTTACTTTTAATACTGCACTGTACTGTTAATACTGTATTGTTCCGTTAATACAGTAAACTGTATACTCTAGTATTAATACTGCAAACTGCATATCAAATAAAATAAAAAGTCAAATCAAACCGAAAGTCAAATTAAATTAAATCCATAGATCAAAATGTCGATAATTTAAAAATATCAGTGATTATACTTTTGACCAGGTTTGTCCCATATCATGACAACGAATTCTTTTTACAAACAATTCAAAGTCGAAAAATTAATTTTCTATAATCCCGCACTGCAACCGAAGCTTTGAGGCTTTAGCAAATCCAATTGGAGTTTTGTTTTATTATGATCGTGAATAAGCTCCTCTATAGTGCAAAAAAATAAAAGTTTACTATTCACACTAAAAGACACAACTGTAAACTTAAAATTAGCTTTTTTTATATTCCACTAACTTTACATGTTGCGTTTTCATTAATAATCTTTTATTTTACAGCACTTTTGCATGGGAACAAATGAAAGGAAATTGTAGTCTCAAAATTTTTCGTTGGATTAAAAACACAAAAAATAAATAAATAAGTAAACTGGAGAATTTTTATTTAAACTCCTCAAAATATAAAAAAATAAATGTACCTATGGAAATTTTTACTTGAAAGAAGAAAATGAAAGTATTAAAGTTTTCTGTAAAAAGAAAGAAAGAATTTTCTGTAGTTAGTCACTTAGGAATCAATTTCACTAGTAGAGGTCAATGCTATATGCGAATAAAATATAGATGAATTAATATAGATTTTCTCTGTTGAATATATACTTCTTTCAATGATCATCTTCTTTAAGTATAGTAAATCTTTTTTTATTTGTTTTACATAAGAAATACAAAATCAATGTTCAATAATAAAGTGAATTTAATGTAATAAGTAGTAGTCAATGAAAGAAAGATATAATTAATCCTAATAATGTAAAAAAGACAAAAAATCAAAAACCAGTTAGTTGAAAAAGCAAACATAGTCAGACAAACTCATGAAGACAGATTTACTACCACATAGTAGAAAAAGCAAACATGGTCAGACCAACTCAAGAAGACGGATTTAAAATTCAACAGTGGAAAAAAAGCAGAGTCAGAGCAACAGATAGAAAACAAAACCAAAAAAACATAGGCAGAGAGATTGAAAACCAGTCAGTAGAAAAAGCAAGCATAGCCAGACAAGCAAAGTAAAGAATATTTAAAATAAAACAGTAAATAATACAAAAACTGTCAGACCAAGTGAAGCATCAGCTTGCTTCTTCTACTGTCTTATTTTAAATATCTTTTGCTTCGTTGGTCTGACTATTTTTGCTTTTTCTACTGCCCTGTTCTAAATCTTTCTTCCTTTGTTGTTCTGACTATTTTTGCTTTTTCTATACTGACTTGTTCTAAATCTTTCTTCCTTCGTTGGTCTGACTCTGCTGGATTTTTCTACTGTCTGGCTTAAAATTTGTCTTACTGCGTTAGTTAGTCTGACTATGCTAGCTTTCTCTACTGGTTGGTTTCAAATCTTGCTTACCACGTTGGTCTGACTATGCTTGCTTTTTCTACTGTCTGGCTTGAAATCTTCCTTACTGTATAAGTACACATAAATAAAAATTCTCACTAATCCAAACACGTGGTCGAATTGTCACAAATTCAGATCCAAAGATTCTTTTCGTTAATTCTTGATTCACTTATCACTAGACATAAAATAAGTAAATAATAAAAGAAAACATACAATTATAATATACAATAATAATACAATATACCATAAAATAAATAATATACAATAATAATGCAATATACCATAAAATAAATAATATACAATAATAATGCAATATACCATAAAATAAATAATATAAAATAAAATAATTATATAATAATTAATTTAAAAATAAATAATAAAATAAATAAAACTGAAATTCTGCAATTAGTAAATAATCCTTCTTTGCTACACCTGGAAATGAATAAAAAAATTCGACAAAAAAGGAAAAACAACTCATCTACAAAAAATGACAAGAAACTGCGGGTTAAAACGTTATGTGAAAATACTGGATTATTAAGAAGTCTCTGGAGGGATTTTTCGCGAGAGATAGTAGGCAATAAAAATTCATCGCGCCGAGATTAAAAGGGAAGACAAATTTCAAATTTAAAGTTTTATTACATAATGAAGGCAAAATTAAAAGGCAGATGGATTTTGGTCTACCTGACATTAGATAGTGACAAGCAGCATTGACCCAGATTCATGAAGCATTCAAAATGAAAAGGCCTTTCTGCTCATTTAGAACAAAGCTTACTATCCTCCGCGTTTTGCAGCGGAAGAGCTAATATCACCGAAAGCTCTCGTACCCAGAAACGATTTCGTAGTCGTGTAAGATTCATGCGTTATCATCGCCTCTTCATTTAAACTTTAGCAATATGAAGGCTCAAAAGTTGAAGAACGCAATTTCGCCGCGAAAAAAAATCCTCCCTAAATCTTTCTCTATATACCCTCCTCAAAAATAGAGACAGCAAAATTTATTAATCCAATAAATCTTCATGGACGTGCCATTAATTTGATTTAAAAAAACCGCTTTTTAGGATCTGCGCTTTTTACTGCGATATTTATGCTTATTTTGCTGTTACGTGTTTTGTGGAGGAAAAGGAAAAAGTGCTCGAACTGATTTGTGCTCGTAAAGGCTTCTCGAATGGTTGATGGAAATTTTGAACGAATCAACATATTGAGCAATGGCTAATTTACCATTTCCTTTATTCGCTGTCGCTAATAAAACCTCGACTGTATCTCTATGCGATTTTAATAACACGCTCGTTTCTCCGGATCCCCGAAGGTACGAAGAGAAAAATTGCCATTGCGAGGACGTGTCGTCCATTGCCGTAGATAAAATTTATCGATCGCCGGCCTCTTTTTTGCTATGTAACACAATCGCGCATTCGTTCATGTGCATTGTGCATCCGTCATCTATGCAAGCCATGCGTACCGTAAATTTTGTCATTTCCACTCTATACAATCACTGAAATCACGGCTTGTTATTTGAATATAAAACTTTTACATTCCATGCAAAAAAATTCTTTACAATATTCAATTAATGCATTACTAGGCAATAATTAATTAAACAAGAATTACTATAGTAATTTTTGTATAGATTTCTATAGTAATATATTTTTTTTATTGAAATCAAGTAATAAACTTTAATTATTATAATTTTAGTTTGAAGTAATTAATTTTTAGTTATTGCCAATAAGAATGCGTAAATTAAAAAATTAAAATTTTTGTAATTCAATTAACTCAATAGTAAAAGAAAAAAAATAAAGAATGAATTTTGTAAATTGAAACTGCAGAAAATCATATAAATTTTCATTAAAATGTTTATTCCTTCCATATATATTTTCTTCTTTATTAAAAACAGAAATATTTCATAAGAATTTATTCATAAGAAAGCTTTTTTAAGGAATTTGAAATTTACTTTATAGATTTTTACTTTATAGATTTACTTTATAGAATTAGATTGATGGTACAATTATTGCTAAAAAGAAAGAAATGTATATAAAAATTATAATTTATAGTTATAAATATAATTTAATGTCTAGTGAATCAAAACAATAATCGAAATTAAGATAATAAACAAAATTGTATACAAAATTATAATACACTCTATAAAAAAGGTTTTTTTGAATAACCGAAATAAATAAACATGTATAACGATAAATAAAAATGCATAACGATAAATAAAAATGCATAACGATAAATAAAAATGCATAAAGATAAATAAAAATGCACAACGATAAATAAAAATGCATAAAAATGAATAAAAATGCATAAAAATAAATAAAAATGCGTAACAATGAAAAAATGCATAAAATAAAAAAGCATAACAATAAAAAAATCATAAACAACAAACTAAAATGTAAAATTAAATAACAACTAGCTGAATTGACTCTTTGAGAGACTTCACTAACATAAAAAATAAAATGAATAAACAAAAAGAGAATAAAATGCATATAAAAATAAATAAAATTCATAACCAAAAAAAATGGGTAAACAAAAAATGCAAAAATATAAAAAATAAAATGCAAAAACAAATAGAATGCACAAAAATATAAAATGTAAAAACAAATAGAATGCATAAAAAAATAAAATGTAAAAACAAATAGAATGCATAAAAAATAAGATGCAAAAACAAATAGAATGCATAAAAGAATAAAATACAAAAACAAATAGAATGCGTAAACAAAAAAATAAAATGCAAAAACAAAAAAGTGCATAAACAAAAAATAAGGTGCGTAAATAAAAACATTAATTGCATAAATAAGAGCAATAAAATAGAACAATAGAAATCAAATTAAGCTTTCAGTGTAAAAGTTGCTTCAATTTTAATTACGCTGCTATTGTTTTTAAAAACCACTTTTTAGTTCGTGATTATCTTAATGAGTTGAATCTGCTTAAAAAATGTTTAATCAAATCCGAACTAATTTAGTAAACAAGAATCTACTTTATTTGAAATTAAACACTTGCACTTTATTACGTGGAATAAGAACAAAAAGTTTAATAATTCAATGAAGAGTGATGAGTCAGCTTGAAAATGTAAATGCAGAATTCGCTGCGATAAAAAATTGACATAATTACGAAAGTTTAAATTAGTTGGCGTTGAGGAAATTGTTATAAAAACTATTTTAAATTAATTTTTCATGCATGTTGTACAAAAAAATATTTTGCGTCAGGAAACTTTTATAAAATATTGTTAATAAAATATTCTGTATATTGTTATTAAAATATTCTGTATATTGTTAATAAAATATTGTGCATATTGTTAATAAAATATTGTTCGTGAAATAATGTTCGTAAAATAATATTCATAAAATAATGCTCATAAAATAATGTTCATGCAATAATGTTCATCAAATATAGTTAATAAAACATTCTAAACAAAATGAATCCAAAACTAATAAATCACAAATACATTCGTCATACCGAATGCAAAATTAAAAACTTTTTTCTCGAGATTTAATTCACGAAATACAAAGTCATTTTTTGTGCCCTGGGTTATTTATCAGAGGGTAGAAAAAAGCTCTTCGAAACGAGAGCAAAAAATACTTTTCCAACCCTCAAAATCCAGCTGGCTTCGAAATGTCTAAATACATTCCTGAAGATAAATTAACAGTGACTGAAATTCTAATTTTTTACCGTATCTTTTAAATTACATTAATCTTATAAATGTTTCATGTCGGGAAATATAACACAAACTTGTTTGTTACAAAAGTTTAGAAATATCCAGAAAACTAAATGTGCCTCGGTGTAAATTTAAATCACACGACTCTCATAATACGAAAATAACTTTTTATAGAAAAACTTACGGGAATTTTGCATTCAAATTTTAACAACTTTCTAAACTCTTTTTTGTAAAAAAATGTTGGAAAATACTTTCTTAGAGAATTATTCTTCGAGTAAAAAGTGCCTTCTTTTATTTTCATTGCTCAAAAGAAAAACTAATAGAAATACTTCTATTATTTTTTTCAAATATTTAACTCCATTTTTTCAATCTTCCATATTTTAATTTTAAAAAATTAATATAAACGTTCTTGATTATTATCATTATTATCATTATTATCATTATTATCATTATTTTCATTATTATCATTATTATCATTATTATCATTATTGTAAAGATTAAATTAAGTATTTATCAACATGTTTAAACTTTCGTAATTTCTGGCAGATTTTTTTACAAAAAAATATTACAATTTCGAGGATTATTCTGTACGTCTGACCATATCTCGCTTCTACTACTTACGTTCATATATGAGTTCTATAAAACACTTCCGACTGGTATGCAAAACATTAAAGTCTCTTGTTTCAAAATTTTACGTCAAAGTTTATTCCCTTTAATATTTTTATACACTAAACTTTTTATTTACCCAGCGAATAGTATTAGAATGTAACATTCGCAACATTAAAAAAAATTGATTTTTATTAGGCTCTAAAACACAAGAAACGAATAAATTAATTCAACCGACGGAAAATCAATCATTGCCAGCGAATATTTTACATTCCTAAGAGACATGATTTCCCAACCAGAACAATAAATTTATTAGAATAGAAATATTTTTGCAATTAACAAATACGTGATTTTAATTGCCAACCAGTGTATAAATACGAGTTCGATTAAAATGAATTTAGTTAAAATAACTGAAATGATTTAAATAATTGAAATGATTTAAATAATTGAATTGATTTAAATAACGGAAATGATTTAAAGAACACAAATGATTTAAATAACAGAAATGATTTAAATAACGGAAATGATTTAAATAACAAAAATGATTTAAATAACAAACATTATTTAAATAACGGAAATGATTTAAATAACGGAAATGATTGCAATAATTGAAACGATTGAAATAATTAAAACGATGGAAATAATTAAAAGAATTGAAGTTTATCTGGAAATAATGATGACAGGCTTGGAGCTATTTTTGTGACGCAGGTTGAAATTTAATTGCAAATTAATTAATTGAATAAAATTACCGATTCGAGGCCAGCGTCGATACCGGGTGCTATTCCGCCATTTGGAAGTTCTTGAATACCAACACAGGTCTCTGCTGTTGTTGTGGTGGTGGTAGTTCCCTGTGAACCTTGCTGAAGTTGAAGGGTTGTTTCTTTGGAAATTGTCCCCGAATAATGTGCCGCTGTTGACGTCGCGGCTCCATTGTGCGGTCTTGTTGCGTCCAAAAGCACCTTCAACGACGCAATAGCGTGCAGCTGTGTCGCCTTTTCATCCACCTTACCTAGAGATCATTTTTTCGTTACCATAAACATTGCAAAATTTATTAAAAAAAAACATATCCATTCGCAACCACACGCCCCCTACTCTAAGTTCATAATCAAAACTTTTCCAAATCTAAGTTTGAAGAAAATTCTTCAAAATCTAAGTTTGAAGAAAACTCTTCAAAATATAAATTTGAAGAAAACTCTTCAAAATATAAATTTGAAGAAAACTCTTCAAAATCTAAATTTGAAGAAAACTCTTCAATATCTAAGTTTGAACAAAACTCTTCAAAATCTAAGTTTGGAACAAAATTTTTCAAAATCTACGTTCAACGAACAAAGAACCCTAATGTAAATCTTCCAATTGCTAATAACAGGTCATTAAACATTGTATAATGATTAAGAATAATGAAAGTGAAAAAGCGATTGATTCGAGTAAAGGAAAATGAGCGCAAAAAGTATTTTGATATATATAAAAATGTGTACTCTTAATAATTGTTGTTAACTCTTATTGAAACAATACAAATCCTTTAGTCAAGAATTTTCAAAAAGTTAGAACAATTTCCAGAAGAAAGAAAACAAGTTTAAGAAGAGAGAAAAAAGTTTAAAAAAGAAAAAAGTTCAAGTAAAAAAGGTTCAGAAAAGAAAAAAGTTCAGAAAGGAAAAAATTCAAGAAAGGAAAATTCAAGAAAGAAAATTAGAAAATCCAAGTGGAAAAATTCAAGAAAGAAAAAATTCAAGAACGGAAAATTCAAGAAAGAAAAAATTCAAAAAAGAAAAGAATTAAAGAGGAATCGAAAAACTTTCATTTTCAACTCTGAAACATTAATAGGATTTTTTTTCTCCTTCTAAGGATTCGAAAAGTAAAATGGGTTCCTTTTCTCATTTCCTTTGACTTGGTTTTCACTTTCATTATTTTAAAAATCAATTCAAAATTTTGTATTATTAATTTGTGTCTATCTTAATAAGCAAATCATGTAACTTTTTTTTGTACGCAATAGAGCAAAAGAACTATTGTTGCGCACCATTGTTTTTAAATCCACGATTCTAAATTACTCTTTTTTTTACAAGCATTAGTTTTAGCGTATTCATTTATTTACAACGCTTCAAAAAATATGAAAAATTGTCAAAATAAGTGGAGCACGAAGGTATAAGTGGAGATTTGATTACTAAGACATTTTACACAGTAACACAAAGCTTATTTGATCCACCTGTTTATTTTTCGCTACAAAAATCAAGTGCATCAAACAAGCTTTTAACTTTATACAATCATCAAATAAACCATTTTGCTTTGTAGAATACTCTATAAAAACAACTGTGACCATACTTCTTGTTGAATTTTAGAAAAAGTACACCCACTTTATAAAAATGGGTGTACTTTTTTAAAAAACGAGATTGGAGAATTTTCACAATCTTTCTCATTGGCAGGAAATCATTCAATTTATCAAGTGATGCGTAAGAATCTTTCTATAGTAAATATTTATTTTTCATTACCTAAAAATTAAAAAAAGTTGATGAAAATAATTTGCAGGCTTTATTCAAGAAGTATAATCATCTATGTTGGTTATTTATATTAATCGAGAGAACGTTTTGATTAATTGTGTGATTCGAGATGAGAAATGATAATAATTATTATACGAAGATAGAATGCAATTTCATGTGTTGATTCTTTTCATCAAGGTGAATGTTGCTGGTGTAAAAAAGCATCTATGTATTGTTGTAGGATTCTGTTGGTGTGTGAAAGTGTGCCTTAGCCTCCTTGGGAAAACTCAATTTGGACAATGCTGGCGCTGGATCAATCTTCTCCCTTCAGAACTCTCAGTGAAACGTCGAAAACTGTATCGTGCAAATAAAAAATAGCCATTCCTTTTTCATGCTTGAAAAAAGCAATTGCTTAGAGGGCAACAATGTTGACCTTGCTTATCATGGTCACACTTAAATGCATAAAGTGTGTTTTCCCTGAAAAAAGGATGATTTGCTGTTTCTTGTATTACGCACAATGAAATTGGAAATTCGATGAGTGTTAATGTGTAACGAGGCTTGAAAATGTGTTTGATGATGTAAATGTATAAAATGACGAAGTGTTAAAATTTTGTAAAAGTGTAAAATGTACAAGTGTAAAACGCACAAGTGTAAAATGTACATCTGTAAAAAGCACAAGTGTAAAATGTACAACTGTAAAAAGCACAAGGTGTAAAATTTATAAGTGTAAAACGCACAAGAGTAAATGACAAAGGTGTTGAAATCACTTAAAAGTATTAAAATGTAAAAGTATTAGAATCATGTAGAAATATTAAAATCATGTAGAAATATTAGAATCATGTAGAAATATTAGAATCATGTAGAAATATTAGAATCATGTAGAAATATTAAAATCATGTAGAAATATTAAAATCATGTAGAAATATTAAAATCATGTAGAAATATTAAAATCATGTAGAAATATTTAAATCACGTAGAAGTATTAAAATCATGTGAAAATATCAAAATCATGTAAAGTTGTAAAAACGTAGTAAAAGTGTAAAGATAGTGCAAAAAAGTGTAAGCAGCGAGCAGAAGTAAGAAAGTACAATCAGCTCTTATGAATTTCTATTTAGAATTGTTTGCGAGTCATTAAAATGCAAATTTTGAAATTAATTTCTAAATTGAAGGTTTAAGACTATTTTTCAGATATAGAAAAACGTTTTTTGTAATGCCAAAAGTGATATTATACAAAAGAAAATAACGATATCATAATACAATTTAAATTAACGAAATATAAATTAATCAGCTTTGAATAATTATTTACAGTTAAATTAATTAAATGTAAATGAATCAAGTCAATAAGATCATTCTTTCTGCTTAATGATTCTAGTTTCCATCACTGAGAGAAAAGAATTCCTGAAACAAGAATAAAAATATACTAACAACTTATTCTTGTTTCAAGAATATTTTCGATTCGTTATAAGAATTTTTATGCCTAGTAGTTTAAATCTATATTTATAAACTAGTAGTTTAAATCTATATTTATAAACTAGTAGTTTAAATCTATATTTATAAACTAGTACTTTAAATATATATTTATAATATTATAATATAATATATTATATATATAATCTATATTTATAAAATATAGTATTTATAAATTGTTATACAGTAAAGGAGATTTCAAATGAGACAGTAGAAAAAGCCAGCATAGTCAGCCCAACGCAATAAGAGAGATTTTGAATTGACAGTAGAAAAAGACGGTATGGTCAGACGAGTATAGTAAAAGAGATTTAAAATCAGTAGAAAAGTCAAGAATAGTCAGACCAATACATTGGACGCCTGACTGAAAGTGTTTTCTCTACTGACTGATTTTAAATCTCTTTCCATTTTGGTCTGACCAAGCTTGCTTTTTCTACTGTCTGGTTTGAAATCTCCCTTGCTGTATTTAGTAAATTTCTTTCAAATACATTCATTTTAAAACAGTATGTAGTTCATATTTACAAATACTATGTATATAGTATATAGTTTGTAAATTTTTTTTTGTAAATATTTGTTGCTCTTTTATAAGTATTTATAGCTTTTTTATAAGTGTATTTAGCTTTTTTATAAATAATTGTAGCTTTTTTATAAGTATTTTTAGCTTTTTTATAAATAATTGTAGCCTTTTTATAAATATTTTTAGCATTTTTGTAAATAATTGTATCTTTTTTATAAATAATTGTAGCATTTTTATAAAGAATTTTAGCATTTTTATAAATAATTGTAGAAGTTTTATAAATAATTGTAGAAGTTTTATAATAATTAAAAATTATTTTAATTATTGTAGCTTTCTTTATAAACAATTCTAGCTTTTAATAAATATCTGCAGCTTTTTCATAAATAATTGTCGCATGCAAAGAATCTTGATATTTTATTCTTATCTATATTAATTGTTGCCTACAAACAAAACTAACACTAAACTTTTCTTTTTCTAGCTTATGCAAATAGCAAACTTGTATCTGTCGCCCGATTTAATTTCACGAGCCACTGCATTCACTACTAAAGGATTTGATGAGAAAAGTCCGAGTTAGTAGTCACTTTATAATTCCTGTAAACGTTTACATACTTGTACTTAAAAAAAGACAAAATTTGATTTTGAAATTCATTCTTGAATAAAAATTGTAATTTAATTTCTTCAACTAAACTAAACTACCATCAACCGAACTTTACCTTAAGGTAAAGTAATTGTAAAGAATTTGTAATTATCTTAAGAATTCTTAGACAATTGTTATTGTTTTCGTCATGAGAATTTTTTCCCTGAGCCAAAAATAGTTATCCAGTTATCACAATTTTATAGAAAAAGTATTTTTTAATAGAGAAAGTAAATTGTATGCCTTAACAAAATAAATAATAATCATAAGAAATAATAAAACCTTTCCTAATTCCACGTGTATGTTTTCATGATAATGACATATTTTCTCGTTTCGCAAATAATAATTTGTAACACTCATAAATATCCTTTATAGTTTGTAAATAAACATCCTCATCTCATTCATTAGGTTTGATGTAAAAAAATTTGTCATAAAAGCTTTATGAATGTCAATAAATTAATCAAATCTAAAATTAGATTTAGATTCTGGTTATCGTGAAGAATGTTGAAAAATGGGGTAAAATCCCCCATACGATCTGTTTGTACGATTATACGCACGTGCACTTCAATCTACCTCATGGCATCTATGTTTCTTTTCTTAAGTTTTTCCTCAAAAAAAACTGCGATCAATACTAAGCTTTTAAGATCGGGATTTCCTCAAGGAAGGAAAAAACTAAAGTCCATGAATGTAAGCTAAGATCGTAACTTTAGACTTGAGAGATATTTTATGTCCCCACTGACAATTCATCTTAAAAGCTTCGATGGAAATTGGTCTCACTTTATCTGAAGTTACCAGTAAAATAAATGTCCGCGACCAAAACGACATTTTGCAATGTTAATTATCGGTTTTTTCCCTACTCCACTGAAAATGACACTCGATAGCAACGATTGTTTTTTTATTTTTCGAAACAATTTGCGACTTCTTTTAGATCTTTGTATTTACATTTTTTAAGTAGAATGTTGTTAAAAATATTGTTAAAATTTTGTCTCAAAGGGTTGAATAATGATTGTTAAAAATCATCAGATGTTTCAAGATCTTTGAAAGATTAATTTATAAAAAGGGTAAAGAAAATTAAGGATGAATCGAATATAATAAAAATTGTAGAATAGCAATGTACTAAAAACTGTACAATATAGTAAAGTACTAAAAATTGCACAGAATAGTAATGTACTAAAAATTGTACAAAAATAATATAAATTTATAAAATAATGTATTAAATTTATAAAAAAATTGTTGAATAATATAATAAGAATTGTACAATGATGTAATAAAAATGGTACAATAATAATATATAATTAGAATTGTAGAATAATAATAATATATAATAAGTATCGTACAATAATAACATTATCATTTTTATAAAACATCGTGTAAAAATCAATAACTACTGAATAATTTGCTACAAACTTTTCTATAAGACATATTCAAGGGTCCATAAATTACGTTAAAAATTTCTCTCTTTTTTGACAAATTTATTCTTGTCATAACCTTTGCCACATATTAATCACCTCCCCTTTAAAAATTACAGCACAGTTGCTTATAACTTTCTGCATCTTTTTTTATAGTGTTAAATAAACTTTATTCAAATTTTTATATACTCCGGAGCTTAAAAACTAAAAATTTTTAAACAAAATTTGACAAAATTTGCATTTCATGTGTTTTTATTTATTATTTTATATTTATCATGTATTAATTTGTATTTCTTATTTTTTATTTCTTATTTTTTATTTATTATTTTTAAATTATTATTTATTTCTGCTTCCTCATAAGAAAGCTTTGTTATTTACATAAATTGTTAATTTTTAAAAATTAAATTTTTAAACAGATCTTTATAACAGATACCAGTTTTAAAAGTATATGACTAACTTAAGAAAATTTTATTAAATGTCAAACGATCTAAAAACTGAACGAATTATTCAAACAATATCTCTTTCCCTTCGTCACAAATTGTCACAAAACTGCAATTGTTTGCTTGAAGTGTGACGTAATTTATATAGACGACCCCTTATACAAATAACGATGTTGCATAATCAAGATAAAGGCACGCTCGAGAATATTAAAAATGAGTTCAATTTTAAAAGTTGACTTTTATTTCACTTCAGTCTTGGCAAGTTCTATTGAAAAGGTGGATTAATATCGTCCCGCAAAATCGATTTCCACTTTTGTCTCTTTATTTTTATTTCGTTTGGCTGCTTTCAGTTTAATGAAAGGTTACACGATATTTAAAATACCAAATCTTCCGTATTTGCAACATGAAGAGAAAATTTTATAATTACGATGATAATAATGATGATAATAATGATGATAATAATGATGATAATAATGATGATAATAATGATGATAATAATGATGATAATAATGACGATAATAATGATAATAATAATAATAATAATGATGATAATATTAATACCAAAATTTATAGCAATGATAGTAATAATAAAACAAAGTAACCAATTTAGCTGATTTTTATTTGCAGTGGAATGTAAAAATGAAAAATGGGGTCTGCTCCATTAATTTTAAAAGGAGCATAAGAGCAATAAAGACTGGAATGGGGTAACGTTTCCTTTTCGTGTTTCCGTGTTTCTTCTCGTAGACTTTCGAGGCTAAATCGTCCACCCACTCTTTTGCCTATCCCAGTATGACCTAAAGTAGGTTAACTTTCATAGGGCTAAACTAATAAAAGAAGGTTAAACACAAAGCAATAAGCAGACAAGACCGAGTCTTGAAGAAAAAGCAAATAAAATCAAATGAGAATTTATGTAGGTAAATAAATTCTGAAATGGAGTTGAGCATTTTTGTCACCCTAGTGAAAAAAACACTTTGTACATGTCACGTAAAGAATGTAAAAGTATTAATCAAGCTCATAAATCCCTTAATCGCACAAACGCTCTTTCTCAAAGAAAAACTGACATATAAAAAGTAATATTTTGTTAACAACCAGTTCTTGAAGAATTGCATTTAATCGTTAATCATTTGTAATATCATAAATCCCTGTTGGGAGGGTATAATGGATTTGACTGGAATTCCAATCTTCTGACGACTTTGTGATGTTTAATGTTTACGAATTTTTATCAGGAGAATGCTGTACGCATTTTTTGTATATATAATAAAGGCTTTGTGATGTCTGTTTATGAATTTTTATCAGGAGAATGCTATACGTATGAATTTTTGTCAAGAGAATGCTATAAGCATTTTTTTTATAAATAATAAGAGTATAGTAATTTAGTATAGGTAATAAACGCAATTATAGAATAAATGCAATAATAAATACAATGGCAAACGCGATTATAAACTCAATTATAAACGCAATTATAAACGCAATTATGAACGCAATTATAAACGCAATTATAAACGCAATTATAAACGCAATTATAAACGCAATAATAAACGCAATAATAAACGCAA
>WNHD01000755.1:0-25296 GCA_011057455.1 Ganaspis sp. Gsp50
CAAAATAAAGTAGATTATTAGTAGAAAAGGAATCGACTGACACATAAAGTATTCTTTTCATCTGAAATTTATAAATAAATTGTAATGTTTCAATTATTTCTGGAATTTAAATTTTAAATTATTTTTATAATTACATTTAAATAAATTATACTTTTTGAATAATTAAAAAATGTTAAAGGTTGATTTTTGTTAATAATCCATCTATAAGGAAGCAAAATTTTCATGAAATGAATAATTTTCTACTTGTTTAATATGTTTTTAGTGCGAGAGAAGAAAATTAAATTTTTATTTGAAGAAAGAGTTAACTTATAAGATTGCAAAAGGGAACTTTAAGAGTTTAGTTTTTGTTAAAGAAAAGTATATTTTCTTAAGAGGAAAAGAGTAAAAGGATAGTTGCAATGTTGCCGATGAAAGCGTTTTTTTTAAGCCAGCATCCACTTAATCCCGTGAAACGAGTCAATTTCGTTGTGCCATCGAAGCAGGTAAAGCCTTCTATACGCCTGTGGGAGCAAACCTATCGATTCGATACGATACTACCAAGTGCTCTATACCTTCGATTGTTTAGCCATAAAAGATTGCCCGAGAATAAGGGCTTGTATACGGACCCCACTTATATTTCTCCACATTTAGCTGGATTGTCATTTCGATAATTCCCTGCTCAAAAAAAAAATTCCCTTCAAAAGCCAATTGAAATTTTTGTAATCCAATTGGACATTATAATAGAAAATCTTGTTTCATTGATGAAAAAATCCTTGGAAAAGAATTTTTAACATACAAGAGAAACATTTATTTATTTACAACCTTTGTGGGTGTTGAAAAATGCGAGGTTCACTTAGTAGGCGTGGCAAATTATTTAGACGTTACTTGCAAGCTCCTCTTCCAGTGGTAGTAGTCAATTGGTAACGCCTACTTAAATAGGCGTGGCTACGTGCAGGCTTAAGTGGGTGTGGTAACTTGCAAACTCCGCCTTCAGTGGGCGTGGTAACTTGCAAACTCCACCTTAAGTGGGTGTGTCAATATGCAAACTCCGCCTTCAGTGGGTGTGTCAATATGCAAACTCCGCCTTCAGTAGGCGTGGTAACTTGTAAACTCCGCCTTCAGTGGGCGTGGTAATTTGCAAACTCCACCTTAAGTGGGTGTGTCAACCTGCAAACTCCGCCTTCAGTGGGTATGGTAACTTGCAAACTCCACCTTAAGTGGGTGTGTCAATCTGCAAACTCCGCCTTCAGTGGGCGTGGTAACTTACAAACTCCTCCCGAAGTGGGTGTGTACCAGTTTTCTTTTAAGTAGGTGTGGAAGATTATTAGGCACTCCCTAAGTGGGTGTGGTAACTTACAAGGCTCTCCCTAAGTAGGCGTGCTCACTTTCAATCGCCTCTCCAAGTGGGCGTGACAACTTTCAAGCTCCTCTTTAAGTACGCGTAATAACTTACTAGTCCTAAATGGGAGTGGCCACGTGCAAGCTCCTCCAGAAGTGGGTGTATCTACTTGAAATCTCCTCCTTAAGTGGGCGTGGCCACTTGCAAGCTCTTTCTAAGTGGGTGTAGACACTTTCTAGCTTCTTCCTAATTGGGAGTAGACAATGTTTTACAACTCCTATGTAAGCCCGCTTACTTGAAAACCCTTTTCTATCAGTATTGGTAAATTTAAAACTCCTTTCCATGTATTTGTTATTTTACCATTTTCGGTAAATTTTATTATTGTACATTTTTAAAAAACTTTTCAATAAAGAACAACTAAACAACTTTTTAATGAAAAAACCTTACAAATATTTTTAATAACAGGTCTGTAGACAATTTTCTAACAAAAGATCTTGAAACAATTTTATTAAAAAGGCATGGAAAGAGAAAGAATGATGAAAAAAGAAGAATGCTCGCAACAA
The DNA here is from genome assembly GCA_011057455.1 of Ganaspis sp. Gsp50. Taxonomy (NCBI): domain Eukaryota; kingdom Metazoa; phylum Arthropoda; class Insecta; order Hymenoptera; family Figitidae; genus Ganaspis; species Ganaspis sp. Gsp50. The sequence goes on from WNHD01000755.1 coordinate 1,882, forward strand.
ACTGATTATTACTCATTAGGAAGATAAAAGTGAAATCAATTTTGAAAGGATTGACAAAAATGGCATTTCTGAAATAACGATAATCACTGTATTAAGTTGTAAATAATCCATAGAGCTGCCGCACGCTCACATTTCGATTATATTATCCCCGGGATTCCCGGGAATTACATTTGGCTATAACCAGGTAATGTCAGTGTAACAGGACCTTCATGTTGATTAATATTAAACGCAAAATACATTTAACGAGCACACTAACGCCACCACTGACATCTTTCCCTCACCCTAAGCCACTAATCATTTGCCCATTCCAAATTGACCTTCATTGAGAACATAAAACTCTAAAATACTGTCGACAAATTGAGAAACGTTTTTTTTTTAGTAATGTAAACAAATATTTTCTTAATAAACTGACAGATGGTGAGCAAAGAGAAGTAGTAAATGTTTTAAAAATTTACAATTGATCTTTCCCTCCGATGAGGTGTAAAAAATATACTACTGAAGAAGGAGTGAAAAATCGTCACACCTATTAAGGGAGGAGTCAGAAATTGGCTCCGCCTACTAAGCGTGGTCTTTGAAGTTTTCAAAAAGTAGAGAGGACTTTACAGATGATTACTTTCATTCAGGAGGGACTTGTAGATGAACACGCCTACTAAAGGAGAAGAAAAAATCGACCACGCCCACTGAGAGAAGACTTGTTCACGCCCACAAAAGGCGGAGGTTATAATTACAAATTCCCGATGTAGAAGAGTTTGAAATAAAAAAACGTTTTGTGGGAGGAGCTTACAGATTAATACGCCTTGTGTGGGAGGAGCTTTTAAATTAATACGCATTGTGTGAGAGGAGCTTAAAAATGAGTACCTCTTTTGTGGGAGGAGCTTACAAGTTATTACGCTTTATGAGGGAGGAGTTATTAAGTCAATACGTCTTCTGCGGAAGGAGCTTACAAATTAATACGCCTTGTGTGGGAGGAGCTTACAAACCGATACGCCTTTTGTGGGAGGAGTTTACAATTTAATACGCTTGGCAGCGAATAAAGAAAAAATTATATTTCCATACCGATAGATGGTAAAAAGGAAAATATCATTATCTGCTGTCGATAATGATTATCACTTTTGACTCGGAGAGATTGTTTTCCTTCAATATTTTAATTATTTTCAAAGTTATCAAGAATTAAACCCTACTATAAGCTTCCCCCACCTTTTCTCAATAAATAAACATTTTTCTCCAAGCAACAATTATTGTCTTAAAGATACGAAATAATAAATTTGTCCATTAAAACTCCTTTAGATTGTTTGATAATTTAATTTCACGTTTCTTTATCACTCTCGTTTCACGCCAGTCTAATCTCACATTGTCGAGTGCGCATGACAGATTTGCAATGTCTCGACGAAAAAGGCGCACTGAAATGATAGAATGGCGCCAAGGGAGTGAGGTAAATTCGATTTTCACGATCCCGCGAAAATTGAAATACAATCCTCGATGCAAGTCTCGCGGGGGACTTGTTTCTTTTTCTCGCGGTTTCTCATAACCTCGACGAGATGTTTGCCTGTCGAAGCGAGCACAGATGGAAACATACGTACCGTCAAATAAAAAGTATGATCAAAGGATTCCAGTACGCCGGAATACTCCAACGTCTGACAATTTCTGCTTATTGACTTTCTTTTTCACTTATACTTCTCTATCAGCACTATAGAAATTCATATTTCATGTTTTACCCAAAAAAAATCCTGTCTTGAAAATAGAATTTTTTAATAAATAATATTTCAGAGCTTTTTATAAACACAATTCTGAGTTAGAAAATCGCATTGTCATCAATTATAGAGAAGAAAACTATTTTACCATTGGAGATGTTTAAGAAAAAACTACTCTATTCTAAAACTATTCTAGCATTGAAGATTTGTAGGAAATCTACTTTACCATCGACCGTATGCAAAAAACAACTTTGCCATCGATGGCATACAAAAAAATTGCTTTACCATCGACGGTATACAAGAAATCTACTTTATCATCTACAGTGTATAAGAAAAAACTACTTAACCATCGACGGTATACAAAAGAACTACTTTATCATCGACTGTTTACGAGAAAAATGCTTTATTATCGGCAGTACACAACAAACCTACTTTATTATCGACGGTATACAAAAAAACTACCTTACCATCGACAGCGTACGAGAGAAAATCTTTATTATCGTCAGTAAACAACAAAAATATTTTACCATCGACGGTATACAAGAAATCTACTTTACCATCAATAGTATACAAGAAATCTACTTTACCATCGACAGTATACGAGAAATCTACTTTACCATCGATAGTATACAAGAAAACTACTTTACCGTCGACGGTATACAACAAAACTACTTTATAATCGACTGACTACGAAAACAGTACTTTATTATCGGCAATACACTGCAAACCTACTTTATTATTTTTATAACTTACTTTATTATTATCGACGGTACACAAGAAAACTACTTTACCATCGACCGGAAACAAGAAACCTACTTTATCATCGACCGGATACAAGAAAACTACTTTACCATCAACGTTAAATGAGAAAACTATCTTACCATGGATAGTATAAACGAGTTCTACTTTACCACCGATGGTAGGTAAGAGACCTACTCTACCACATATGGTATACACGAAATCTACTTTATCATTAAAGGCATGCAAGGAAACTTCTTTACCATCGCCAGTATTCGAGAAAACTACTATATCATCGATAGTACACAAAAATTATATCTTATCGTCGATAATATAAAAGAAATCTACTTTATCCTCGAAGGTAAAAGCGACAACTATTCTACCTTTGATGGTAATGTCAAGAACTACTTTACCGTTCATTATTTCAAAGAATTCTGTATTATCATCGATGGTAACGACGACAACTGCTTTATTATCGATGATAAAGACAAAAACTACTTTATCGTTGGTGGTATGAATGACATCTACATTATCATCGATGGTATTTACACGTTCTACTTTTTCATCGGCGGGAAAATGGGACGAATAATTATTTGCCAACATTACAATGAGGTTAATTAAACGAAAATATATTTTCAAAAATGTGTTTGTTAATTACTAAAGTTAATTATCGTGTAAAGCAGAATTACGAATGAATATTTGAATAATCTGAATTTTGTTATTAAAAAATGTACTAACAATGAGGGAAAGTGTGAGAGCATTTCTCGAGATAGGTATCAAGGTTCTATTCAAATTTTGGCGTCAAGTAAAGAGGCAGAATATACTTCTGTGGAGCTTTCATTGCGCCAAGATCAGTTAATAAGGATCTTTGTTTAATTTTGAGGTAAAAGTACTTTCCCCACCCACTGGCACCCAAGACCCATTTCATTTCGTTGGGAAATAGCTTCCTATGAACTTGCAAACGTTGTCACTTGTTCTTGTGAAAATTAGCTGAATTTTCATTTATTCTTTTTTTTCGGGAGAAAAAAAAATGAGAGAGAATAAAAATACTTTAGTGTCTCATTTCTACTATTTCGTTATCTTTCTTGCTCTCTTTTATCTTTTCGTTTCGCATCTTTTTTGTTTCTTTGTCTCTTTTTATTGTAATAATGTGCGTAATGTATTATTTTCTTGTGATTTTAATTGATAAGAATTTTGTGAAATGACAATAATACAGTGATTGCTTTATTAATTCACGAGAATCAATTACGGCTTGTTTTCAAAAGCGATAGAGAACTTTTTTTTTCGTTGATAGGACTCGGCTCTGGCAATTGATTGAGAAGCTTTCAAGAGCAGAAGCACACTGGTTGCTTGCATTGTCTGCTCCCAACAACGAAGACTTCAGTAATCGATAATTCGAGATGCCATTAGAAAGGAGATGACAGAGATAGAGAGTTGAGAAAAAAATGAATTTTCCTCGGAACACAACGATTCTTTCGACAAGCACTTGGCTTATGGAATTAATTAACAAGAAAATCCGCGATTCTTGCAAAGAAATTGCATTTTTGCCTCCACATAGGGAAGCATTATTTAAATTAAACTTTAAACAAATCATTCCATTGAAACAGAACCAAATTTTTAATTTGGAGTTGCACGGTAAGTGCAAAAAGAGTAACGGTAAATTACCACGATAAGTTTATACAAGTTTGAGCAAGTAATTGTAAACTGCAAGTTTGACGGCAATTTTTACGGTAAGTTTACCGCAAGTTTGTGCACGGTAAGTTCAAACACAGTACCGGTAAATTTGCACGGTACTTTCTGATATAGTGAGGTAAATTTGAACGGTAAGTTTGTCAGTGGTTTATCCGGTAAGTACGTGATTAAGTTTGACAGTAAGTTTACATTAAGAGCGTACGGTAAGTGCAAAACAGTACCGGTAAATTTGCGCGTAATTTGCGCGTAAATTTGCGCGGTAAGTTTACATAAAGTTGAGCCGGTAAGTTTACCGCAAGGGCACACGGTAAGTGCTGATATAGTGCGTTAAATTTTCACAGTAAGTTTGTCAAAGGTTCAACCGGTAAGTTTACCGCAATGTTGCACGGTAAGTGTAAACAGATTATTGGTAAATGTAGACGGTAAGTTTATACAAGGTTTAACCGGTAAGTTTACTATAATAGCGTTCACGGCAAGTACAAATATAGTACGGTAAGTTTGCACAGTAAGTTTACCACAACAATGGACGGTAAGTTTATCAAAAGTTTAACCGGTGAGTTTACTACAAGTGCATGCACGGTAAGTGCAAATAGAGTACGGTAAGTTTCTACGGTAAGTTTACATCAACAATGGGCGGTAAGATTTTCCAAGGTTTAACCGGTAAGTTTGCTAGAAGGGCGTGCACGGTAAGTGCAAATAGAGTACGGTAAGTTTGCACGGTAAGTTTACCGCAGCAATGTACTGTAAGTTTTCTTTGAACTTAATCCGTAAGTTTTCTGTGAACTTTGTCAACAAGGTTGCACGGCAAGTTTGCACGGTAAGTTTGTCGCAAAGTGTTATTAACAAAATTTTCACAAGACAGTACCGGTAAGTTTTTGCAACTTAGTTTTTCGCAACTAGTCTAACATTTCCAAATTTACTTGATTTTTAAACCAAGCAATTAATTTTTATTTTAAATTTACGGCTTGTTAAATGAAATTTTGAACGAAAGTAGAGTTTTAAAAGTTTGAAGGCACTTATTCTCTTTTTCTTGAGATTAAATAAAAGCGAATGGACCTTTTTTTCAGAGCAGGTGGTGCACTAAAAAGATAATGTAGTTCACGCTGCGACAGATCCTATAAAAAAAAGATTACTTACGTTGAAACGTTCGTTAAGCCTCGATACTTTAATTAAATCGAGAACAAGGGAGTTACTTTTCCTTCTAAAATTCCCAGTTGGCTTAGCATGGCCGGTTTACTTAAAGCTTAATTGAAGAAAAAGAAGAGCTTTTGTAGACTTTCAAAGTTCAACCAATTCAAAAATGCCTGCAGGTGCTTGCAATTATTTATTTTAGCAATAAAGTTAAATTATATGAAAATTAAAAAATAGTATTCATTGAATAAAAATTTTAATAAAAATAAAGTAATTAGAAATATTATCTTAATTGATTAAATAAACTATTAAAAAAATAAAATAAGTAAACTTTACAAAATTTTTTTTACCGAAATCTCATGTAATGTAATTATTATATTTTTTAAATCGGCTGTTTTTTCGTTATTGTATGAAACAGAATAAAAGAAAATTGCAAATGCGCAATAATTTTAATATATACATAGGTATCAATATATGTCTACAGTTGACTAGAGCTCACTCAAGCTTACTTAAGTGGAAAACATGAATTTCTGAAACGGAAATAAAATCCTGTCAGATCACGCCTAGCGGATTTATATCTTTTTTTAATCACGTTTTATGTCTCGTTTCTGAGTCTTTACTACAATTTTAAAATCTAATTTGCATAGAAAAAAAGTATTATTAAATATCAAAAATGTGGGATTTCATAAAAAATCAGATAAAAGTCAAAGCAATGGAAAAAAACTGACGTTTGGAATTTTCGGCTTAGAGCACTCATCTACAAAAGTAATAAAACTACTGTACCATCGTTGGAATAATAGAAAACTACCTTACTCTCGTTGGAATAGAACGAAACTACCTTACCGTCATTGGAATACAAAAACAACTTTACCATCGTTTGAATAACAGAAAACTACTTTACCTTCGCTGGAATAAAATAAGACTATTTTACCTTCGTTGGAATAACATAAAACTTCTTTACCGCCGTTTGAACAGAAGGAAATTACTTTATCAATGTTGTAATAATAGAAAACTACTTTACCGTAGCAAGAATAATAGAAAACTACTTTCACATCAATGGAACAAAATTATACAACTTTGCCATCGCTAAAGTTAAATAAAACTACTTTAGTGTCGTTTGAATAACAGAGAACTACTTCACCGTCACTGGAATAAAAGAAAGCTATTTTGACATCCATGAAACAAAAATAAACTACTTTACCATCGCTGAAGTTCTATAAAACTGCTTTATCATCGCTTAAAGAACAGACAATTATTTTACCGTCACTGGAATAAATAGAATACTACTTTATTGTCATTGGGAATAGAATGAAACTTCTTTATTGACGTTGGAGTTAACTGCTTTACCTTTGTTGGAATAACAGAAAACTACTTTATTATCGTTTGAAAAACAGAAAACTACTTTACTGTCACTGGAATATTAGAAAACGACTTTACCATCGCTGAGGTTAAGTAAAACTGATTTACCATCGCTTGAAAAACAGAAAATTACTTTACCGTCTCTGAATTAAAAGAAATCTACTTTACCGACATTGGGAAAAGAATAAAACTTCTTCATTGACGTTGGAATTACATGCAACTTTTTTACCATTGCTGGAATAACATAAAACTACTTTACCGTCGTTGTAATAGATTATGACTACTTTACCGACGATTAAATAACAGAAAAATACTTTACCATTGCTGAAGTTAAGTAAAACTGCGTTACCATCGTTTGCATAACAGAAAACTACTCTACCATCGCTGAAGTTAAGTAAAACTGCTTTACCATCGTTTAAATAACAGAAAACTACTTTACTGTCATTGCGAATAGAATAAAACATCTTTATTGACATTGGAATAAAATGCAACTTCTTTACCATCGTTGAAATAACAGAAAACTACTTAATCGTCTCTGCAGTAAAACAAAACTACTTTAACGAGGTGTAAAGCTACTTGTTGTTATATATTACACTCTAAATAATTTTTTTTTAATAATAATTTAAATTTATTATTTATTTAAATAATAATTTCTTTTTAAATAACATCAAACTATGGTTAAAATTTAATCTACATTATCATTGATGGTAAACATGAAAACTGCTTTACCATCGTTGGTAAACTTGAGATTTACTTTACCATCGAAACTAAAACAGAAAAATATGCTTTACCGACAATTTTAAAACTAGAAACTACTTTACCATCGCTCATAAAAAATGGACTATGGGTATGAAAGAAAACTGTATTACCGTATTTAAAAACAGTTGAAAGCTACTTTATTATCTTCAGAAAAGGAGATTAGAGACCAAAGGAAAAATTATTTTAAATTCGTTTTTAAAATTTATATGCAAAAAGGAATTTTATACAAGATGGTACGAGAAAATTTTTGATCTTCTGTTCGTTAATCAATTTAGTGAGAGGAATTAGCAGAATTTAAAAGGGGGTATGATTTTGACTGCTGCACTTTAATTAAATCTTTATTAACCGGAGTAAGGAGACCGGACATGAGATTGCAGCTTGTGCAGATTATAATGAGATTTTGGTGACCCAGCTTTGACGACATACGACACGATCAATGTACCAAGTCTACCCGCATGAATGTACCATGCTACGTTTGTAATTCACGAATATGCGCTGTTTCCGGGATTTGCTTGGGCTTAGTATGGAGAACGTTAAACCGATTATGGCTGCGCGGATAAGACGAAATGAAAATACACGGAAAATTATGATAATTTTGTGATTCTCTTGACAGTTTTCAACTAAAGGAAATATGATAAATTGCTAAAAGTGTCAGCATTGACAAACTGGCAAGAGTAGAAAGAAAAGACCAAAAAAAAATAGAAAAAAAATAATATGAAAATAAACCCTTAATGGACCGAGTAGCAAAATCCGCACTCTGAATAGCTTTTATGAAAATCCCTTTCTCTTTTCAGTCAAACTCACTTCTCAAGAATTCTAAAAAACAAAATAACCAATTCTTTCTGCGATTTACATATTGAGTTCTGTTTTAAAAATAAGCTTCTGGATAGTCTGTTTATGATTTAGGAAAATTGATCTTACGAATAAAAAGCAGAAATTCAAAGAATAGTTTTTTTAGGTTGGTATTGATTACCACAGATGGTAAAAAAGGAAGCTGATTTCATAGAAATCAGAAAAAAAAACAATTTCATAGAAATTTTGCCTGACAAAATTCTACTTTACCAATGACGATTAGAAAAATAACTACTTTATCATTGCCGGTAAAGTAGAGAATAATGTAAGCCATGATAACAAGAAAATCTACTTTATCGCTACTTTCTTGAACAAAACGTACTTTAGCACTGGTGATAAACAAGGAGACTACTGTACCATTGATGATAAAGTAGAGAACTACTATTCCATTGATGATAAAGTAGAGACCTACTATTCCAATGACAATAAACAAGCAACAACAAATTTCCCTTTACAATAAAAAAATGAACTACAATGTTTTCCTGACAAAAAATAAGAGAGCTACAATTTTCACCTGACAAAAACAAGAGAACTACAGTTCTCTCCTGATGATAAACGACAGAACAACTCCTCTACCACTGATTATCAACAAGAAAACTAAGGATATTACAAAAGAAGAACTATTCTACGTAGATGAAATTAAAGAAAACTGATATACGATATTCAATAAAAACTACCTTACCGTTTTTTGATGGCAACAGAAATACTTTATTACCGACAAAAAGAAGGCAAACTACTTTATCATTAACAGGGTATAAGAACAGTGTTTTACCATCGATGGATTGAGAGTGAACGACTCTAACACAAGGAACGTGGGAAAACTACTCTACCATCAATGGAAAACAAGAAAACTACTTTATCATCAAATAAAATCAAGAAAATTACTTTATCATCAAAAAATCAAGAAAACAACTTTACCATATAACTGATAAAGAAGAAAACTACTCTATCAACAATGAAAAACAAGAAAACAACTTTACCATATAAATGACAAAGAAGAGAACTACTTTACCATCAATGGTAAACAAGTTAAATACTGTATCATCAATGGTTAACAAGAGAACTACTTTACCAGCACTGTCAAACAAAATAGCTATTTTGCCATCAATTATTGAAAATGAAAACTACCTTATCATCAAGTAGAAACAACGAACCAACTTTATCATGAATGTCTAGCATGAAAATGATAATGATAAAGAAATAAACTACTATATTGTCAATGGTAAATAAGAAAACTACTTTACCATCAAGAATAAACTGGAAGACAATTCTATCATCAATGGGAAACAAGAAAAATAATTTGTCATCAACGGAAATTAATAGAACTACTTTACCAACAGTGACAAACAAAAGAACTATTTTACCATCAACTTCCAGGAAAGTAAACTACCTTATCGCCAAGGAGGAACAAGAACTAACTTTGCCATGAATGTCAAGAAAGAAAACTGCTTTACCATCAATGTCAAGCAAGCAAACTGCTTTACCATCAATATCAAGCAAGAAAACTACTTTACCTTCAATGACATGCAAAAAAATTGCTTTACTATCAATGTCTAGCAAGAAAACTGCTTTACCATCAATTTCAAGCAAAAAAATTGCTTTACTATCAATGTCAAACAAGAAAACTGCTTTACCTTCAATGACAAGCAAGAAAACAACTTTACCATCAATGAAAAACAAAAGAACTAACTTAACGTCAATTGATAGCAAAAAATCTACCTTATCATAAGGGATAAGTAGAAAACCAACTTTATCATCAATAGCAAAGAAGGCAACTATTTTACCATCAAAAGAGCAAAGAAGAAAGTATTTCTTTTATTCATGGACAAACAAGAAAACTACTTTTTCATCAGTGGGATAGAAGAAAAATTTGTTTAGTGCTATTTTGAATTTAAAAATCTACTTTACCAGTTTGCAAAGTACCTGCTTGAAATAAATTTCTTTACGTAATATTAATATTAATATTATCAATGAATCTTTAAAGAATAAGAAAATTTAGATGTTAAAATGCAACTGAATGAAGCATAGAATACGTTGTTGTTGGTATTTTGTTTACATTCTCATCTGTGATGAGGAGTTATTTCTTTTTTTGAATAAAGAAAAATTGTTTGCAATAATTGGCCGATTTTTTAGGGAACAAAGTAAATGTTATAATTAATTCATTCGTTTTTACACGTTGGTATAATTTTACTAAAATACTGGAAGAGGGTTGAATTGATATTAGCCTTGTGTGCTTTAATTCGTCCCAAAAGAGCCATTCGATTTGCAGTGCAATGTCAGAAATTCCTGCATTGCTACACATGGGAAATCAATTTACTAAAAGGAAACAACATTTTTAATTTAGCTAAGTTAATCAAACGACTGATCTATATTTCCTCCCAAAAAAAAATTTATAATCAAAAAATTATTTTTTCCAATTGCATTTTTTCACTGAGAATTTTTTTTCTTTTTATTTAGGTTCATCTTTATTTAATATTATATCGTCTTTATTTAATATAGTCGTTCTTTAATATCGTTTTTATTTATTATTATAACATAGTTATGAAACACCCGTTTTTTTAATAACAAGTTTTTAAACCCTGTTTTAAACATTTTCGAGAAATTTCATTGACATTATTTTGTGACTATAGGCAATTTCGAATTAAAAATTTTCAATTGTTTATTGCTATTTGTTTTGTTTATTTATACATTTTGTTTATTTGTTTATTTTGCTTATTTATAGGTTTTGTTTATTTATTTATTTTGTTTATCATTTATTTGTTTATTTATTTATTTCTTTATTTATTTATTTTGTTTATCATTTATTTTGTTTATTATTTATTTTGTTATTTTATTCATTTATTTATTATGTTTATTAATTTATTTATTGTAATTAGTATCATTTTCATTTACTGCAATTAGAGGAGTAAAATGTGGGAAATAGTCGATACTGGGATCTCAGTGGTTTTGCTGAATTCGTAACGATAGAACTGCATCCCGTGTATTTAGCAAGCTGGTAGGGGCAAGTGGTCTAAATTATGAGCAGTGGTCACTCGAGCCACGATTTACGATGTCCGAGTTGTTTGCCGAATACATAATATAACCAGTGATTCAATGCGCTTCATAAGCGTTAACGAACAATTTATCGCTTGAAAAAAACACCTCTTTTCTCAATTTTACCTATCCCCAAATATGCACGTAAAACTCAAAAATTTTAAAAAATCATTTTCTTCAGTTCATCACCCATATTCCAGTACTGGCAAATAACCAATGAATTCATAATTTTTCTGAAAAAGTAAACATTTTGACATTTATTCAAAGTAATTTTGACATTTATTCAAAGTACTTTTGACATTTATTCAAAATATTTTTGACAACAAATAGAAACTGTGTTTTTCTTGCTGCCTGATAGTGCCTGATAGTGATTTATCGACTGAAGATAAGGAAGCGATTCTCCTTTCCAGCAGTCGGTAAAGTAGATTCTACTTTTTAAACGTATTTGCAAAGAGAGACGCAAATGCATTTATAAAATGTAGTATTAAAGTGAAATTATCGACTGATGATAAGGCAGAGAACGCTGTTATCAACAATCGGTAAACAAGTTCCCTATTTAACCAATAGTCGTTAGCTTCATGTAAACTTACATGAACTTACTTTCATTTTTATTTTAATTTTCTCAATTCATTTTTATTTCAATTTTCTTAATTCATTTTTATTACACTTTTTTCAATTCATTTTTATTTCAATTTTCTCAATTCATTTTTATTACAATTTTTTCAATTCATGTTTATTTCAATTTTTTTAATTCATTTTCATTTTAATTCTTTTTATTCTTTTTTATTTTAATTCTTTTCATTCATTTTTATTTTAATTATTCAATTAATTAGATATTTTACATAATTAAATAATTAATAAATAATAATTCATTAAAAATAATTAAATAATAATCTTGCTGGTTATTTTGATTGGTAAAAAAAACTAAAAATAAGGTTTTAACGTTTTTTTTTTATCGCAAGTGCTTGACCTTAAAATATATTGTGTACTCCGAAAGTAATTTATAGCATGCATACCTTTGACAATCTTATTCAACAATATTTGAGAAAAGTAATCTGTCACTTGTTTTCATAAACAATGTATAATAATACCAAGGAACACATCACTAGGTTATAATCTCTATTGTGTCTTGCATAATAATCCTCATGTCAGTGGGGATATAAACACAAGAGGATTACGCGATCGCTCACTGTCTACAGTCTACACATTGTAAATCATCATATACTATCTTCACACTTTCAAATTTTTATTTTCCTTTTTTTTGGAGTAAATTGCGTGATTTTAGTAAACAATGCGCCCTTTCAATTTCATTAGTCAGAATTGTTTGACAATTAAAAATACTACCTAAATTGGCTAACAACAATAACAAGTTGTTCATAAAAAACGAACCCCTTATTGTCGATAAATGATTTTAAAGACGAATGTATAATCGTAGTTGCAACGATGGTATTGATAAAATCTTTTCTAACAACAATAATGCAACGGAGATCGACTTTACCATCAATGGTGTGCCAGAGATCTGTTTTACCATCGTCAAAAACAAGAAATCTACTTTACCACTGATGGTTAAAACAAGGGATCTACTTTACCACTGATGGTTAAAATAAGGGATCTACTTTACCACTGATGGTTAAAACAAGAGGTCTACTTTACCACTGATGGTAAAAACAAGAGGTGTACTTTACCACTGATGGTAAAAACAAGAGGTCTACTTTAACACTGATGGTAAAATCGAGATATACTTTACCATGGATAGTAGAAAAGAGATCTATTTTAACATTGATCGCATGCAAGAGATTTACTTAACCATCGATTGTGTGAATGAGATCGACATTACCATAGATAGTAAACAAGATACCTGGTTTACCGATAATATAATCGATAATATTGTATCGATAATATACAAGATATATACTTTACCATCGATTAGAAGCAAGATATCTGCTTTACCATAAAATAATATGCAAGATATCTACTGTAACATCGACTTTATACAAAGAATCTGTTTTACCATCGATTAATTTGCAATAGATTTACTTTACCATCGATAATATAATAATATAATAATATATAATCCGATTTACAATCGATGGTGTTCAATATATCTGATTTACCATCAATAATATACAAAAGATCTACTTTAACATCTATAGTATACAAAAAATCTGTTTTACCATCGATGATATGCAAGAGATCTACTTTACCATCAATGGTTACGAAAAAATCTGCTTTACCATCGATAGAATACTAGAGATCTACTTTACCTTCGGTGTTATGCAAAGGATCTACTTTACCACCGATGCTAGGCGAAAAATCTGCTTTACCACCAATAGTAAAGAAGAAATCTGCTTTACCATCTTCGGTATGTCAGAGATCTACTTTACCTTCAATTGTACATAAGAAACTCACTTTATCATTGAATTATAGAATCTAAATGACAAAATTTATCATCTATTGAACTATTACATTATTTGGAATTTAATTTCCGATAATGAAAATCATTTAAGGTCGCAATTGAAGACAAATTAAATTAGTGTACAATATTTTCAAATATTTCTGGACGAGAAATTAAAATGAATGAAAATTAATTGATATTTTTTTTTTGTGAAATGAGAAAATTATGAAACACAGTGTTCCTGAAGTAACAGGGGAGTTGGAAATTTATGAAAATTGGAGAGAAACGCGTGTCAGCTCACGTCTCTTGTAATGATGTGTACAGGAGGAGAATGGCTGCCGAAGGAGGCTGGCTTTACACCGTAATATCTCGCAAGTCTTGGAAACTGCACGTGGGCCATAAAATGGAATTTAATCAACTGTGCGTGAAGATATATTACCTGCAATCTCAATTACGCAGAAAATGCAAATTTAATATATCGGCAGACTCGTAGACCCTTTGTGAATAGAATTTCTCGAGGTCTTGAATTAGTTCCAATTCTCCAGGCACACTTACTTTCAAGGTCACGTGATTGTTACAGAACCAGAGAAAAAAAACTTCATCTTCCGGAAATTAGGATAATAGATTGATTTTAATAATCATTGAAAAGTCTGTAAGTACCGTTCATAATTAGTAAATTAATTATTTTGCTTTATAGGTGCCTTTACGTCGCCTGTAATAGTGGTGGTAAATCAGTTATCTTTTATATCACGGATGGTAAAGTAGATTTCTTGTACAAAATTGATGGTAATGTATTTTTCGTTCCCTACAATTGTTGGTAATGTAGTTTTTGTTACCTACAATTGATGGTAATGTAGTTTTTGATATCTACCATTGATGATAATGTAGTTTTCTTATTTATCACTCATGATAAAATAGTTTCTCTTCATTTCTGCTCAAGGTATCGTAGTTTTCATTGTTAACTGCCAACAATAAAGTGATTTTCTTGTATATCGTTATTGGTAAAGTATTTTTCTTGTTTACCACCAATAGTAAAGTGGATTTTCTTGTTGTCTACACATGGTAACGTACTTTTTTGTTAACCGATAATGGTAAAGTAGTTTTGCTTGGTTTCTGCACAATTGATTTTAATAATAATTGAAAAGTCTGTAATTACCGTTCACAATTAGTAAATTAATTATTTTGCTTTATAGGTGCCCTTACGTTGCCTATAATAGTGGTGGTAAATCATTTCTCTTTTATATCACAGATGGTAAAGTTGATTTCTTGTGTAAAATTGATGGTAATGTAGTTTTTGTTACCTACAATTGATGGTAATGTCGTTTTTGATATTTACCATCGATAATAATGTAGTTTTCTTATTTATTATTAATGAGAAAGTAGTTTTTCTTGGTTTCTGTTCAAAGTATCGTAGTTTTCTTTGTTAACTGCCAATAATATGGTGGGTTTCTTGTATATCGTTAATGGTAAAGTAGTTTTCTTGTTTACCACCAATGGTAAAGTAGATTTCTTGTGTAAAACTAATGGTAATGTAGTTTTTGTTACCTACAATTGATGGTAATGTTGTTTTTGTTATCTGCCATTGTTGATAATGTAGTTTTCTTATTTATCATTAATGATAAATTAGTTTTTCTTGATTTCTGATTAAGGTATCGTAGTTTTCTTCGTTAACTGCCAATAATAAAGTGGTTTTCTTGTACATCATTAATGGTAAAGTAGTTCTCTTGTTCACCACCAATGGTAAAGTAGATTTTCTTGTTGTCCACACATGGTAACGTAATTTTTTGTTTACCAATGACGGTAAAGTAGTTTTTCTTGATTTCTGCTCATGGCTACGTAGTTTTTTTTGTTAACCACCAATGATAAAGTGGTTTTTTATTTACTACGTATGGTAAAGCATTTTTCCCTTTACAACCAAATGTACAGTAGTTTTTTTGTTTTTCACGTACGGTAAGATAGTTTTTTTGTTTGCCGATAATGGTGAAGTTGGTTTTCTTGTTTACCAAAGAAAGTAAACTAACTTTTCTTGTGTTCTCCTTAGGGCAACGTAGTTTTTTTTGTTTGCCGACAATGGTAGAGTAGTTTTCTTGTTTACCACTCATTTTAGGGTAGTTTTCTGGTTTAGCAGTAATAGTAAAACAGTTTTTCTTCTTTACCACCAATGGTTAAGTAGTTTTCCTGTTTATCATAAATGATAAAGTAGTTTTCCTGTTTATCATCAATGATAAAGTAGTTTTCCTATTTATCATCAATGATAAAGTAGTTTTTCTTGTTTTCCGCTCATGAAAACTTTTTTTTCTTCTCAACCACCAACGGGAAAGTAAATTTGTGTTTTATTTCTTTAGTGAAAAGAATTGTCTTAATTTTTTTTTCGGAAAAGATTTCTTTGGTCGCATTTTTGATAAAGGAAGGTGAAGAGAAATATTTTGAAGGGACAGTAATTTGATGGGTAAGGGTGGAGTCGAAGTCTTTGGAGTTGGATGGTTGTGGTTTATGGTAGAGGTACTAGTTGAGCACAACTCGTTCGTCTTAGGGTAGTTTACTAGTCTGAGGAAAGTTTCTAGGGTGAGAAGTTGCACTATGGAATAGTTTCCTACTGTAAGGAGTTACGCCGACACGTCGTGCCGCATTCTTAAGTCGCAGCGCCTCTTGCGCCATAATTTTCAACGTAATTCTCAAACCGTCAGGAGACGCTTCATTCGCCACCCGAGAAAATCTCCGGCAGTTTAAATTTAAAGTCTCCCGGCGCAAAGAAGAATAGCAAAATAAAGTTTAACCACTTGTTTCCAACTTTTAACGTGACACTGGCAACAAATCTTGTTTTTGGGTTAAACGATTCAATGCCCCTTTCAAACTTTTATTATTCAGCTGATCATTGCTCGTTAGTATTTATTTTTCTTGTCAAGAAATATTGTCAAAAAAATTGTTTACGCACTTTTTTTTAAAAAAAACTATTTATGCATGGTTTTTAAAGAACAATTTTTATGCATTTTTTAAAAAAACAATTTTGTATGCATTTTTTAAAAAAACAATTTTTTATGCATTTTTTCAAACAACAATTTTTTATGCATTGTTTTCAAAAAATGATTATAAATTATAAAAATTTGTTTATAAATTTGAAAAACTGATTTATAAATAAAAAAGTAGGTTTATAAAATTTTGAAAATTGTGCAGAATTTAAAATACAATTTAACTGGATAATTATTCAAGGGGATAGGTCTGATGGCTGTTTTTTACGAAACTATATTCTTGTAAAAATAGAATCATTATCTTTTATTGTGAGAGATATTTACAATAAATTGAAGGCAACTTTTGTCAGAATACATTATCATAATGCCGCGTCATCTTAACAAGACGCATCTCTCGAAAAGTTGCTCCCTTTGGAATTCTATCCAGCTGTCTATCATCTTCGACTGACAAGAGCTTGTAATTTAATGAACCAAGTCAAGCCTCCAACCCCCATTATTAAACATCCTTTTTGGCAGTTTAATCAAACTGACTGAGAAAGCTCTCAATTTACTTAATAATTGAATCCATCATACAATATACGACTGCGGACCAATTTCATTTCACTTTTAATTTTCTCATCAAATTTTCCACATTTATTATTATGAAATAGTCAAAAAGAGACAAAAATTAATAAAATTTTAAAACATTTTTTAGTTTTCAGAGTTAACGAAATTTGATCGTCACAATCAATAGTAAAGCAGTTTCACTTTACCATCGACGGTAAAGTAGATTTCTGTTTGACCATCGATGGTAAAGTAGTTTTCTGTTTAGCCATCGATGGTAAAGTAGTTTTCTCTATAGCCAATGTTCATCCTATAGTTTTCATCCGTACCATTAATGGGGAAATAATTTTCACTTTTCTATCTACGGCAAAGTAATTTTCTTTTTAATCAGCAACGGTAAAGTAGTTTTCCTTTTTACGATTGACGGTAAAGTACTTATCTCTCTTTATAATCATTGATATTATAATTTCACTCTTTACCATTGACGGTAAAATAGTTTCCCCTCTTCACATCGAAGTTAAAATTGTTTTCCTCTTTACCATTGACGGTAGAGTAGTTTCTCTTTTTATTGACGATTGCAAAATAGTTCTCCTCTTTAACATCGACGAAAAAATAGTTTTCCTTTTTTGCCGTCGAAGATAATATAACTTCTCTCTTTACCATCGACGGTAATATAGTTTCCCTCTTTACCATTGACGGTAAAATAGTTTTCCTCCTTTTCCATCGACGATAATATAATTTCCCTCTTTACCATCCCATTTCACTGTCGATTGCAAAATAGTTTTCCCTCCTTACCATCGACGGCAAAATAGTTCTCCTTCTTTGCCACCGATGGTAAAACAGTTCCCCTCTTTTCAAATGTCGGTAAAATAGATTCCCATCGTTTCCAGTATTCGAAATCAACACTTTTCTTCAAAATCTTTTTTCAAAAGCATTAATTGTTGCAAAAACATTTGAAATAAACTGTTATTTTCAGAACATAAAAATTATAATGAATTTTTTTTTAAATGTGGCCCGCATTTAGAGCAGACGTTAATCGAAGGATTTTTAATTTTTGTTTTCTCTAAATAAACCTGTTGAATAAGAAATTTACTGGGAAACGCTAACAACATACTTTAGAGTTTGTACACGTCGTGGTCACTTTTAGGTCTCATTAGGAGCTTTCCAGCCAGCTATCTAGTCTCGACCTCCTAATTAGTGCTTTCGCTCCGTTAACTTTGACCTGGACACAAGAATAGCCGGAAATGAGTTTTCGATCAGTTTACATATTCCATTATTTAACGAATTTCTTTTTTACTGTAGTTTACTTTATAGAACGGGTAAAATTTGAGATGACTGATTTTTTTCCAAACAATGTACAGAATAAAATTTTTAAGCCAAGTAGATGCTTTTAGCTTCCCGAGGCTTGCTAAAAAAATTCTTTTACTTTTCCGTAAGCTCTGGAATAAGAAAAAGATGTCAATAATTATTTGTATCCTTTATACCATTGATGGTAAAGTAGTTTTTATCCGCACCATCGAAGGTATAGTAGATTTCTTGAATACCATTTGTGGTGAAACACTTGTCGAATTTATAATCGACGGAAAATTAGTTATCGACTTCTTAAATCAATGGTAAAGTTGTTATCGTCTTCATTGACGATGATAAAGCAGTTATCCTCTTTACCACTGATTGTAAAGCAATTTTTCTCAACATACTGATGGTAAAGTAGTTTTCGTTTATACCATCGATGGTAAGGCAGATTTTTGTGTATATTATTAATGATAATGTAGATTTCTGGTAGAAAGTTGATGGTAAAGTAGTTCTCGTTTATACCCTCGGTAGTAAGGTAGATTTTTTGTGCGTTGGTGGTAAAGTAGTTTTCATTTATAGCGTTGGTAAAAAGACAAGATTTTTCTTGTGTAGCGTTGACGGTAATGTAGTTTTCGTTTATATCGTCGGTAGTAAGGCAGATTTTTTGTATAGCGTTGATGATAAAGTAGTTTCTGTACTCAACAATTTAATAATTATTTTGCAAAACAATTTTATTCAAATAACTTCAAATAAATTCAAATCACTTGAAATAAATTCAAATAACTTGAAATAAATTCAAATAACTTGAAATAAATTCAAATAAATTTAAATAAAGTCAAACAAATAAATAAGTTTAGACAATCTTCTTGAAAGTGAAACTAATTTTTGTCATTAAAATAAAGTTTTTCTTTTGTTTTATTCTTATATAAAAAAGAATAATATGAGAGTCACTTGGTAAATTAGATTTGTGTCTGGTGTAGGTGGAAATGCAGAGTGGAGAGACGTTAGGTAAACGACGTTGCGTCGTCAACGAAACGCAGGCGGAATTGCATTAAGTGCATTTAGGCACGATGCTACAACCTCTCAAGGGACACAGGACCCAATTATCAAACCAAATCGAAAGGATATGCTATTTTCTAGCTGAACCAGTCTTTTTCGTCCTCGAAATTACTTTCTTCTTTGCAAGAAAAGTCACAGTTCACTTGACTTTGGTTTTTTTTTATTTTTTTTTTTCTCGGGAATGTAAAATAATTTATCAAATAATTAAAATAAATTAAAACATAAAAAGAATTAAATTAAAGAGGGATAAAAGTAAAGAAAAAATTATTTGAAAATCAAAAAGCCATAAAAAAACAAAATGTTTGGGATCAAAGTAAAAATAAACTTGAAGGATCAAAAATGAAATTGTGAAAAATGTATGCTAAGGAAGTGTGGAAATGTTAATAAATTCAAAGTAGACGAGGATTCAAGTTTGGCTAACAAGAGTATAGTGGATTTTATCTATGCACAAGTCTCAATAAAAAATTCTATGCATCTCTGAGTGTAGGAGAAACAGCAATACCTGAGAATTTCTCGGGCACCACTCGGAGATATTAGTAAGACGTTATTCCTTTTTTTCTCCCACTCAATGCTCTATTCAAAGAAACTGCCTTTCTAAAAACAAAACAATAACGCTCTACAATTAGTGCATTTCAAAAATCTCTTAGAACCCTCTCAGAACCGTTTGTTCATTCTCACTCTAATTATTATTAAAAAAAAAAAATTAAATCCGTCTTTAATATCCGACTCACAGTCAGTATTATCCGATGGTGTAATAGAAAACTACTTTAACGGTTTAAAAGAGAACTTGTTATAGTCGGGAACTACTTTACCATTTGCGGTACAAGCGAAATCTACTTTACCATTGCATTTTTTAAAATCTGCCTCATTTATGAACCATTGGTGGTAAAGTAGATCTCTTTATCGTATAAAATGCGCAAACTGTGAATCTAACCATTAGTGGTACCAAAAAAAACTTTGAAGAAATGAAAACTACTTTATCATTGTCGATAAAGTAGTTTTCTTCGTTACCATCCATGATAATGTATTTTCCGACATTGTCATCGATGATAAACCTATTTACCGTCGATGATAAGTTTATTTTCCATCAATTATAAGCCTGTTTACCATCGATGATAACTCTTTCTGCCCTGAACTAAAAATGTGGTTACCTTTGATGGTAAAAACATGAACTACATTACCATTGATGGTAGAAACGTGAACTACATTGCCTTCGATGGTAAAAACGTGAACTACATTACCTTCGATGGTAAAAACGTGAACTGCATTACTTTCGTTGGTAAAAACGTGAACTACATTACCTTCGATGGTAAAAATGTGAAATACATTACCATCAATACCAAAAACGATATCTTCTTTACCATCGACGGTACAAAAGACAACTGGTACAAAAAAACATGGTACAAAAGACCATGGTAACTGATGGTAACCTTAACTACATTACCATCGATGTTAAAAACATGAACTATATGACCATCGACAATAAAAACGAGAACTACATTACCATCAATACTTAATAGAGGCAAAAACTACCTTACCAAAAATTAAACAGAAAATATCGAATTTATCATTAGTGGAAAAAAGAAGTTAACTGTTTTATCACCGTTGGTAAAATCGAAAACTACTTTACCCTGGCGGTGTAAATGAAAACTACTTTATCCTGGATGGTATAAATGAAAACTGTATTACCATCGATGGTATTATAAAATCTAGAATAACTTTTCATTTTGAGTTATGAATATATTTCTTCTTGTAGTAACTTTTGTTTGCTGTTATCGTCGTTATTATAGAACTAGAGCAAATATTTTGAAAAGGAGGATACCAAAGACATTTTTTAATTCAATGTGTTTGCTTCGAATGAAAAGGAACAAACAGTTCTAATTCAATTGAAAACTTCTTCAACCTTTTTCTTTCATTGTACAAGCAATATTGATAATGTATCTTAGGTAATGTGGATGCTCACTGTGTTTGCTCTCCAACTTCAAGAAAAATTGCAAAGAACTCGACATACCTTAGTTTTCCGACTTAAATAAAATTGTGAACGAGATGTGCCAAAAAGAAGAAATTCACGTACTTGCAGAGAAAAATATTTTTTTTTATAATTATAATTATTTTTGTTATTACTATTGTTGTTGTTGTGATTATTGTTCTTCTTAATATTATTATTATGTGTATGTAGAATTGACAAATTTTGTTTTCATACTTTTTATTAAAGAATCATTACAATACAAAAACTGAAAAAAAAATTTTGCACGGAGATTCGAAACCCTGATTCAGAGTTTCCAGTAGCCAACAAAAATAAAATTCCCATACATTCCCCGTATATTTCCCGTATACTTCCTGCACAATTTCCGTACTTTTTAAATTAATGTTTTCAAATTCCTCCATATATTTTTTTTCTTTTTTACATTTTTTATATTAGCTGTTATGAAATTTTTTATTATGGATTATAAGTTTAAAAAATATTCTTTAATATAAGAATAAAAAATTTTAATTTTTTTACTTTTACCAAAAATACAATAAAAAGTTTTTTAATGACAAATTTTTTAAAAAACATATTTTCATTTTTGCCAAAAATACAAAAAAAATTTTTAATGAATACCATTAAAAATTTTTCAAAGATCCATTTTTTTACTTGTGCCAAAAATACAAAAAAAAATTTTTATTTAAAATTTTTCAAAGATCCATTTTTTACTTTTGCCAAAAATGCAATAAAAAATTTTTTAATAAAAGATATTTGAAAAAATATTTTTTTACTTTTGCCAAAAATACAAAAAAAAAATTTAATAAATACTATCTAAAATTTTTCAAAGATCCATTTTTTTACTTTTACCAAAAATGCAATAAAAATTTTTTTAATGAAAATTTTTTAAAAAACATTTTTTTACTTCTGCCAAAAATACAAAAAAAATTTTTTAATGAAAGATTTTTTAAAAAACATTTTTTTACTTTTGCCAAAAATGCAATAAAAAATTTTTTAATAACCCATTTTTTAAAAAACATTTTTTTAATTTTGCCAAAAATACAAAAAAAATTTTTGATGAATACCATTTAAAATTTTTCAAATATTCATATTTTTTCTTTTGACAAAAATGCAATAAAATATTTTTTAATGAAAGATTTTTTAAAAAACATTTTTTACTTTTGCCAAAAATACAAAAAAAAATTTTAATGAATACTACTTAAAAATTTTAAAAGTCTCAAAAATCTCAAAAATCTCAAATTTTAAAAATCTCAAAAATCTCAAATATTAAAAATTTCAAAAATCTCAAATATTAAAAATTTCAAAAATCTCAAATATTAAAAATCTCAAAAATCTCAAATTTTAAAAATCTCAAACATCTCAAATTTTAAAAATTTCTAAAATCTCTAATTTTAAAAATCTCAAAAATCTCAAATTTTAAAAATCTCAAAAATATCAAAAATCTCAAATTTTAAAAATCTCAAAAATCTCAAATTTTAAAAATTTCAAAAATATCAAATTTTAAAAATCTCAAAAATCTCAAATTTTAAAAATCTCAAAACTCTCAAATTTTAAAAATTTAAAAAATCTCAAATTTAAAAAATTTTTAAAATCTTAAATTTTAAAAATCTCAACTTTTAAAAATTTCAAAAATCTCAAAAATCTCAAATTTTAAAAATTTCTAAAATCTCAAATTTTAAAAATCTCAAAAATCTCAAATTTGAAAAATTTCAAAAATCTCAAATTTTAAAAATCTCAAAAATCTCAAAAATCTCAAATTTTAAAAATCTCAAAAATCTCAAATTTTAAAAATTTCTAAAATCTCAAATTTTAAAAATCTCAAAAATCTCAAATTTTAAAAATCTCAAAAATCTCAAATTTTAAAAATTTCAAAAATCTCAAATTTTAAAAATCTCAAAAATCTCAAATTTTAAAAAT
>WNHD01000756.1:0-25284 GCA_011057455.1 Ganaspis sp. Gsp50
GAATGTAATTGAAACTACTACTTTAAGTAGTAGATTTTACTACATACAGTAGTTGAGTAGTTGCGTAGTTGTAATTTAACTACGTATTTCAGTAAAATGAACTACTATGTATCAACTGCTTCAAAAGTAGTTAAATTAACTATAGCAAAAACGTCAGAATAACTATAAAAACAGTTACTTTGACTACTTTTCAGTCAACTATTCTATAGTAGTTGAGGCTGTCGGTCAAATTTTTTTCAGTGTATAACATTTGAAAATATATTTTTCGTGACTCTCATAATTAAATACTTGTTTCTAGATTAATAGGATCGGTATTTCGGTGCATTAATGCCAATCTCGTATTGCTAATCACCAATCGATTCATGTTACGATCTCTTAAAATTTATTTGCACAAAACTTCAGTTGGATTTTATAACTTATATTTTTATGGTTTTAGTATACAATAAAATTCTATGCTTTTTGATATCTATACTTTTACTGCTATCGTTTTTCAATATTTAATTTTTGTTGCTCATATATTGTTTTCTCATACGGGAAGTATAATACTTCCCGTCGAAAATGTACATTGTTTTTATGTTTTATAAACGCGTCTATTGTAAAAACGCATCTATTGTAAAAAATTGTTGTAAGTTTTATCATTTTTGTTATCAATTTAAAAAGTTATTCCAAATATTCTGTATTGATGTTATAGTCAGAAAAAGACAATAAAAGACAATATAAAAGACAATAAAAGATAATAACAGACAAAAAAGATAACAAAATACAATGAAAGACTATCCCTATTATTTAAGATGTTCTTATTAAATGAAGTTAGAATTTTAGAAAGAAGATTTTAGAAGATTTTCTTATATTAATAAAGAGTTAATTTCTGAAACCAAAAATATTATGATAGTTAATTATCGAAGTGTTTTAATTGATTTATATAGATTTTCATAAAATGAATAAAAAATAATTAATCATAAAAATATAATTAGTTGTTATTATTATATTTAGTTGCATAAGTTATTTTATTTTTAACATTCTTCGCAGAGTTATTCAAAAAACATGTGTTATGAAGAAATAATTATACACAGTAACAATAATAATAAACCGAGAGAAAATGAGGAGGAAAATGGAAACATTGATTTGCAAGCATTTAGAGCTGCATGAAAGAATTTTTTAAGAAAAGTACACCGGAAAGTGATATTAAAGGAATGATATAAAAGAAAAATAGCAAAGAAGATTGTCGAGTTGAAAGGAAGAAAGAAGATTATTTCTTGCTTGTTGAAAGATATACGAGTTTCTTTATTAATACACGTGACGTATAGCTTCTCCCTGAAGCTTTCTGCCTAGTTCAACAGCCCATAAGTAGCGCTTTTATTAATATAAAACTTCAATATTAATATTTATCCTTCCACTTTTTCTTTATACCCAAGAATATTCTTCCAATAAAAAATTACATGCAAAATTTATTTTTTCTGCAAAGCTATCTTTTTAAGGTTTCAATAATTTAGCGTTTAGTTCAATAATTCAAAATACAAAATATAATTATATTTATACAATTAATATAATATTTAAGGAAAACAATCTATCCGAGTCAAATAAAACAAAGTCAGTTTTTATATTTAGACAAGTTTTAAAAATACAATTTTCATATTCATCCTTTTATTGTGTTTGAATTCAAAATTCATTTTTCGAGTAAATAGAGTCAATTAAAATGTTTTTTATAACTTTCAATTTACAACGTTATGGCTAAAACGTATTTTATCTGCATAAGAAAATCTCTAAAGATTGTAATTTATAGATATTGACAGTACACAATATTCCATTGTATGAGTATCGTTTTCAAGAAGCATGTAAGCTTTACTGGGTCGAAAGCTTTCTACTAAGAAAGGTGAAGGGTTTAATCGAAAGCAAACATTCGACCTTTTTGTAATTTATCGAAGGCGTAAAAAGTGAACGAAGACAAAAAAGAGGTAAAATGAAGCCTGTTAAAGATTCTTTCATCATGAAGAATCAAAGACAAAAAGCCGAGAAATATTTTCAGTACAAATCGAATTATAATTAAGATGTAGGATCGAAATATTTTACAATGATGTGACTTAATAAATTAAAATGCCTTTCAAGTGTTAGATATAAATTATAATAAAATTCATTAGCTTAGAGGTAAAGTTTATCGTGCTAAAGTTATCTTGCAAAGGCACTGAGATAAATTTTGAGCTGCTTAATGAAAATTATAACCCTAATTTATGCGAATGCAGGTATAAGGCAACTTATGCGTGCTTTCCTCTTCCTCTGCCAGACTATAATAGTCTCTTCTTTTCACTGTATATCTACTCGATTTCACGCTAAGTAAACTTCAACGATATCAACATCTAACATTTACGAAAATTACCAACTTTTAGTTTGCTTAACTTAAATTTTATACAACATTGTCCACAGTAGTGTTTAAAAACTAATATTGTAAAAAATAAAATGCGATATGATATTTAACATTATTAAATAATAATATACATACGTAGTGTCCGAGTAATATACGCATAAACTACATACGTCCACATGTGTATATACTATACGTATGCATATTGTATACAAGAATATACTTGTATACTTGTATACTTGTGTGTGAATTTAATTAATTTATATTTCAAACATGAAAACTGAAACAGAATGAAGAATCCAATCAAACGAAACTTCTTTGTAGAAATACCTGTCAGTTATATCGAATATCCGATTTTTTTGAAACATAAACCCAACTTTTAATTAATTAACACCAAAACTGCTTTTAATGGAAGATGACTGAAATTTCTTGCAAAACGTGTATTTGGAGAAAAAGAGTTTCTCCAAAATAGTTTTCAAAATAATACCTTCTAAAACTAGTAACTTTGGTTTTTGCAGAAGAACCATTTTTTGCTCAATTTCGAGTTCAATTTGAAAATGCTCTTATTTACATAAATTTCTGGTAAAATTATTTATTTTATAAATTATTTATAAGTTTTTATTATTAATTAATTAATCACGAAGCAGAATTCTGGTCTAAAAATGAACTTTTCATGCTTGAAGAGAATTGAAAACTCTAGAAAGAGAAATCTTGCAACAAAATGATTTCACTTTTTTTCCTATTTCTTATTCGCATGATTTATACAATTATTTGAATATAATTAATAGATAATATAATGAAAGTAAGTATTTATATTAAAATGAAAGGAAATTTGGCTTTGGATATTACTATTTAGAGTGTTAATTGGCAAATGTATACTCGTGTTGTTTATTAGGATTAATTAATTAAAAGATGGTTGAAGCTAGTTACACTTCATGTACGTGCCGATAGTTAGAGAATCCGAAATAGCAGATATAGCGAAGATTAATTAAGTGTAAGTTGGTAATTAAACAGACACAACCTCTGAGAGATTAACGCAATTGTAGTCTAATTATTGCATAAAACATGTCGATGTAAATTAAATCGAAAATCAATCATTACTCACATGGTATCGCCATTGTCGAATCGGTTAAATCTGAACTGTATTCCTCGTTTGGAAAGTACTCAATTCCTGAACACTCGTACTCCATACGAGAGCCTGAAAACAAATTAAACACACTTAACCAATAATCTCATTGCGATGTTAATTAAACCCAGCCAATTATCTAGATGATTATCCACTTAAATTATCGAATTGCATTCTCTAATTGTCAAAGTGAAGAAAAAGTGCTCCTAATTTATGAGATTCAACTTTATTTGCATCTAGCTTATGTTTAAAGTAATTTATGCGTTTAAAGTGTTTAAAACATATATAACGATGAATACTTCGGATAGTTAAAATTTAATTTCTTTATTTATAATATTTTCAAAAGTATAGGTACATATATAGTATAGAAAAAACAGCTTCATTAGCTGTATACAATCAATGTCCTTTTTAGTGAAATTATTTTTGCTTAAAGCGTTGAAAAGTTTGTTTTTTCTTTTGTTTTAAACGCTTATGATTTTCTGCTATATTTGTGCATGAATTATTGGATATTTTTAGCACTGTATCTTTCATTGCTCACACAGCAAATCATTTCCCATTCATGTCAATAATTTACAACGAGCTTATTCTTGCCTAGGTAATAATCCAAATTATTGCCACACTTTTCAATTCTCAGCTCTTTGTTTTCGATTCATTATTCATTTCTACACTCTTGCTGGTCTTTGTTTTAATTTTTTCATGCGAACTATCACGAAATTATCAATGCTCTTTTTATTTTATAGCTGTTGCATTCAACTATGAAGCCATCAAAAATTCTGAATATATAGTATTACCTTGAAAGGTATATGTTTCCATCATTCCTAACAAACATCCTATTTTATAGAATACTTTTCAAAAAAAGTAAAATAGTAGAAATAAAATAATGGAAATCATATAGAAAACAAGATAATAAATACCACATAGGAAATTATTGAATAAATAAAAAAATAAATAAAAAATGAATAAAAATAGAAATAAAATATAATTAAAATGAATTAACAAAATGAAATGTAAAGTAAACAAATTAAAATAAACAAAGAGTATAAAAAGATAATTAAAGAAAAGTAAATATGAAAACTAAAAATTGAAATATAAAGTGAAAGTTGCAGATAAATGGACTTTTGCAAGAAAATTGTAAGAAGATAAATTGAAAATAAAACAAAGTAAGATTTCTATTTGAACTTTCTCGATTAAAGAAGAAGCGCAGACAGTTATTTTTTCCAGAAGACCAACTTGCAGAATGTAACAACAGTAGGTGCAATTGAAAAAACGAATTGAATTGGTAGGGATGCAGAAAAGTCGATTCCCCAATGCCAAAGGCGTTCTCACGTACCCCTTTAATTGGCTCACGTTTAGTGCGATTCGTGAGCGAATTGTAGTATACATGACCACCAATCATCAATTTCTTTCAACAGTGCGACGAAAGTAAAACTTTGCTTAAGGAAATTCCCAAGAGAAATATTCTCGAAAATCTCATTTCAAACAATCTACGAGATTTTAACGACAATGATTGTTTACGTTTGATTCTGCTTTATTTACTGAATCGATTTATGAGACACTCAACATTTCTGTCGCATAAATTAAGAATTGAGAGTAGTTGAACATCAACTGCGCAAATATATCAACGATTTTAAGATTATTTCTGTTACAGAGAAATTGAATCTTCACAGTAGGAAAATATTCGTTTATTGTCGAGAAACCTTTTCTTAACTGGAAAATTAAATTCTCTGTTATATTAAAACATTGTTATTTTTTGCGCCATTAACATTTCTTTCCGTTTTCCAATAAATCAGATTATGTCCATAACTATTTCTTAAAATATGTTGATTTTTCACATTTACTAAAGCAAATCAAGCTTTAAAGTCTTATTTAAGATTAAAATGTTGATTTATTTCAATATTTGAATTGAGTACAGATTGAACTCAGAAAGTCGAAGAATTTATTTTATTTAACATCAATTTATTACATTTATTGCGTCCATTTTATTGCAATCAATTAAATTATATTTCATTTTGTTGAATTTCTTTCTCATGAAAGAATTTACATTTTTTTTATTATAATGTTTGAAAAAATATTTGAAGATTAATTTCTTTGTTTTTTAAATTGTTTTTCGGAAAGTATTGAGTAAATAAAGTAGAATGAATAAAAATAATAAAGTGAGGAAGTATCTTTTTCGGATTTGGATATAAACTAAAGGGATTAAGGGATAGAGAAATTGGAGATAAAATGGTTGTAACTGGGATGTTGAAGGGTGTTGACTGTCGATGTGGAATGAGAGTCAGACTGGATAGTCATTTCCGGTGAGTGACGGAAGTAAGCCGTATTACCTATCCCTTTCAATATTCGAATGCCAAACGAAACGTTTACCAGATTGTGCCTCGTGATGTGTGGAACAGAAGTTTATGTAATGCAGTGACAAACCAACGTTTTATCGATAAAAATTTTATTACTTTGGTAATAATCTGATTAAACGATTCGTTTCCCATGTGCAACCCATTCTTTCACCGAACCATATAGATTTTATTCGTAATTGTATTTATTCCTAAAATGGAAAATTTAACCACAAAAGAGGATTATCAGCACAAAGTTCAGACAGAAATATCAAAAGTGAAAAAAGAACATTAAAATACGAACATAAAAAAATACTGAAACAAGAATAAAGCAGCGTTTAAACAAAATAACAAAAAGAAACTATATATGGAAAAAAATTACCAAAATTACTGCCAAGGAAGAAAAATACATGTTTGAGAAAACAAAGTCAAAAGAAAAATAATGAAACAGAAGATTGAATAAAAACGATTGTTTTATTATTTTTCTTTATCCTCTGTTTCACTGTTTTTCTTTGCAAAAATGAATCCCAAAGAAAAGGAGCAAAGCGAAAGACAAAGAAGAAGACCAAAAGAGAATGCGAAGAAAACGTGAAACCAGAATCTGAAGAAAAATATATGAAAACAATAGTACAAATTGTTTCCCTTTCCTTCTCTGGGATGAAATGCATTATTCATAAATATTCTGAATGAAAGCGAATAATCACCCACTTTTCAGGGTATTTTTTAAAGTTTGAAAAGAAACTCTTTGACAGTAGAATATCTTTTAGTTTGAGAGCGTCAGCTTGGGAAAAAACGCATATGAAAGTGTTCCCGTGTAGAAGGCAAGTCTTCGACTTGAAAGCCGGGAAACAAAAAGGTTTTTGTCACTTTTTCAGATTTCCTCAGAGGCCGAGAAGCATCATTTCTCTGAGTTAGCTAGCAGAAGGAAAGTGGTTTCCGGTACGTCCCGTAATGAGTCAACTCATCCCGACCACCCGGACCACCTTCACCGGAACTCTTTGGTTGCTCTCGAATATTACCAACTAAATGTATTTCTAAGAGGTGTTGCATTTCAAAATACAGAAAAAAAATCTGCCTTTTCCACTTCCGCTGCTATTACCTGCCAGGAAATTATTTCACTGAACTAAAAGGTTTGTTCCACAAGGTAAAGACAGAATCTGTATTATCCTGGTGCTTGACAAATTAATTTTCTAAACAAATCTTTTATTATTTTTATTTTTACCATTTATGATCCCACAAAGAATCCCATGCAGGATTTCTGTGCAAGATTTCTGCATGGGATCCCATGTATGTTCACATGTAGGATCGTAAATGTGTTCCCACACGTGATCCTACACACATTTTCATGAGGGAACATGTACAGGTTCCCGTACTGGGTCCGATATGAATCATTGTCGATAGATGAAGCATCTCGTAAGGAAACGCATTCCAAATGGTACTATGGGTATAGTGTTCCCTAGTAGTCTGATACCAAAGTTCCCTTGTGCACCGGTTACTTCGCAGGAAACTTTAAGTGGACCCTTGAAGGAACACACAAGGGATCCCACGTAAGCTTTTTAACTGGGTATGTAAGTGGGTCTTAAAAACGTTTACTAGTATCAACACTAGAACCAATTCATTTAAATTTCGCCACTGGGATTTCTGGCGACACTATTTTCTTGTGATATTCTTCAAAAGGATTTGGTTAAATTTACTAGTGTTTTAGTTAATTGAACAAAGAAAATGGTTAATTTTACTAGTTTACGTTAATTTCACTAAAATGTCACTAAATATAAAATACTGCACTGTAAAAACTAGTGTCTCAATTTAAGATGTTTTGTTCCCACTTTTGAAATGTTTAACATCAAAAAACACGTCAAACGTTTCAAAAGTGAGAACAAAACATCTTAAATTGAGACACTTGTTTTTACAGTGTGTATAGTAGATACTAAATGATCACTGAAAAAAAGTTAACCAAATATTTTTTTCAGTGATATACTGTATAGTTCACATTTTAAAGTTGTTGTATCATTATTCATTACGACGTTTTATATCAGCGTCGTCTGAGTTTGGCCTTTTCATTTTACCCAGCACGGCTTTATCAATGGTTAATGAGGAAATGTAATGTGTGAAGGTAAAATATGAATGGAAAATGATTTTAGTGTGAGATAATAATGGAAATGCTTACTTATGGCGACGCAGAACTTCCAGAGTCCACTGTATGTTAGTCGACTATCTGGCTCGACGGATGAGTTTGCGGAAGGTGATCTCGGTAACTTCTCCTCTGTCAGCAACCACTCACCGGTGGAGATAGCACATGCGACAACTACCAGTGAAAGTAGGGCCGAAATTCCGGAAGTGATACCAACGTTAGGATTTCCACAATAGCACCGTCGGGGCATCCCAATACCAAAAGGTTATCTTCTAGCTGATTAGTTTCCTCTTCAATCTACTATTTCTAGACTCACAAAGTTCCAGAGAAATTAGATTAACCACAATCAAATTTTTTCCAACAAAGTTCTAATCATTAGCTTATTCATAATCAAGAATAGAAAATTCCATTCAAACAAAACAGAAATCTGGGTTAAAAAATTGGGACCATACACAGAGAAAAAGGGATTGTTGGACCAACAAAAGAATTGTTAATATAGAACTAACAAATTGGTAACTTTTTGTTGGTTCAACAAAAAGTTTGTTGTTTCAACCATTAAGATGTTGAAACAACAATACCAATTTGTTCTGGCAACAAACTAATTTGTTAGTTATATATTAACGATTTCTTTTGTTGGTCCAACAATTACTTTTTTCCGTGTACTGTATATTAAACCTCATTTGATATATAAAAATTTCTTTATCTTATACAGAAAATTATTTCATCTTATACAGAAAATTACTTCATCTTATACGAAAAATTACTTTATCTTATACAAATAAATCTCTGTAAATCGAATCTGGCATTTTCTAATTTTCTTTAGTTTTTTCTTGTAACTTGAATTACTTAATGAAATCAAAAATATTGGAATATTTTTTCCAAATTGTACTGAAGCAGGTGATTTCTTTTATTAAGTAGTTTCAGAAAAGGCAGTATATGAAAAGCGAGAACTTGGTCTTTCGAGATTGAGGATTCTTTTCCTTTATTACCTTATCGAACCGAAAGTGCTTCGTCGACGATGTCGCTTTAAGTTATCAGCCAGACGTTTTCGTCACTGGGGGTAATATCACAGGAACGTTACTTCGCAATTTTCTTCACAACCTACATTATGAAAAAAGTTTCCAGTATAAAATTTTTATATGAGAGGATACAATTTTTTGCTTGAATAAGAAAAAGCATTAATTAGCACAATTACAATTTCCATTTCTCTAAGATGTCAACCTTTTTTTTAATTTTCTTCTCGACCAATTAATTCTTTGATTCAATTTCCTTTTTATAATTTAATTTATTTTTATTTTCCCTTTTTATTCTTTATAAAAAAAAGTTGTTATCTTCTCAATTTAGTTTTTATTTTTCGATTCAATTTACTGATATTTGAAAACGATTTAATTCTTTGTTAACAATTGTAGTTTATACAACCACATAGTGATTCAATTTTATTTCTTTAACATTTGGATCCTTTTTTATCTCACTGTTTCTTTCAGACTTAATTTAATAAGTGTGTGAAATGTCAAAAACTAGATTAACACATGGTGCAAAAATTTCCACACGAAAATGTGGTTGATATATGCCATTTTGGTCACATTTGCATTTGGGTATGTTTTGTTTTAGAAAGTTGAAAGCAAATCTGCTTAAGTTATGTTTTATTGTTACTTTAGCAAGAGTAAAAGTCGAGTTTGTATACTAATTACGAAAACTATAGGTACACAGATGTTAATACAAAGTTTCTACCACAAGTATATAAATTCTGCGCATGACTGTCCTCCAACTTCCGTTAAGAGAAAAACCGTTCTCAAGTACCATTCTCTTGACTTCGTGCCTCCTTGAAACTGTAAAACCTACACAAGCAAAAACACCGAAGCTTCTTATATTCTCATTTCAAAATAATAACTCGACTTGATCTTTTAAAATATCAATTTTCATTCCACGCGTACTTTTATAATACTTCATTGTTAGTTTTACTTATGTCACAAAGAAGGAAAAACATTTTCATTGTTCTTTAGTAGATACAGTCGATCAACGTCATGCTTTTTTTGCAAAAAAAGTTGCTTTAAAACTTTTGCTTCGTGATTGATGCAAAACAAATTTAAAATAGAATCAGCTCAATTTTCCATGTGACAGGAAACATGACAGATTAAATAAACGTAAAATAATAAAATTGTAGATAGTATAGTATAATAAAATTGGTATATAGTAAAATTCTTGGAAACAAAATTTGTCTGAAAATATGCTTCTTTTAAAGCTAAAAATTAAATTTTTTATAAGAATTGCAGTTCGAGTATGATTTTGATTTATGAACAATGTTCTGTTGTTGATTTTACAAAAGTTTTAAATCAAATTTTCGGCGAATGTAATACTCACAGTGAATATACACTTGCTTTAGTCAGACAATAGATTTAAAATAATAGAATTGCAGTAGAAATAGTGGTTTTCAGTCAGCCATGTTTGCATTCCAGTTCCCTTGTTTTGGTTATCAAGCAATAGTTCATTGGAATGCGCCAAATTTTTTGAAATCATATACTTGTATATACAGACACCGTAAATAAATTTACACTGTAAATTTATAAATGTAAAATAAAAACCAAAATATCTTTAAAAAATCTAATTTTAAAGAATGTTGATTTGTAACTTTGTCATTGTTTTAAAACCCGAAATTAAATACTTTAAATGTTGCTAACTTCATGGAAATATTGTCTGCATGAGATAGCCAAATCGTTTTCTATTTTTGATACACAGTAAGAAAGATATAAAACCAGACAGTAGAAAGAGTGAGTATAGTCAGACCAACGCATCAAGGGAGGTTCGAAATAAAACAGTAGATAAAGCAAAAATTTTCAGACCAAATCTTTCTTACTGCGTTGGTCTGACTATATTTGCTTTTTCTACTTTTTAACTTTGCCTCGCTGCGTTGTCTGACTATGCTCGCCTTTTCTACTGTTTGGTTTTAAATTCGTCATACTCCATTGGGCTGACTATGTTTGCTTTTTCTACTTTCTGACTTTAAATCTTTCTTATTGTGTTGGTCTGACTATGCTTGCTTGTTCTACTGTCTAACTTAAAATCTTCCTTGCTGTATATCTATCCTTTTTATACTTTTGTTATATAATAGATCCAATCACTTTAAGTCAGCTACAAAATATTTCTCACTATTTGAATAGTTCAAACGAATATTTGCAAAAATAAATCGTTTTCAATCAAACGCATAACATTTTTTTTAAATGTATTTATTCTATTATGAACTAAAAAGATTAAAACGAACTCAATTTTTCGAGAAAAACGAATTCTTAGAAAATTGGAAATTTACTCAGGCAAGAAATTATACATGTATAAAATATAAACTAGAAATACGAGAAACTTACTTCAAAAATCCTGTTAAATGAAGTATAAGATGGATTTCATTGATTGCCAATTAAAAACTATTGAGCACCCAATCCATGATTCTCCAGATATTGATAGGTTTCCATTGACCAATCTTCTTTCCACTTTAGAACAAAAGTTTCTTCAAGAAAGTTTTGCAGACCTATGAGCTTTCTATTATGAAGGTTTGTCTTGAATCTGAAAACAATATTTCTTCAGTTTATCTGTTTTCGCTCAAGGATATTATTAAATTCGTATTTCTGCTTATTATAAAGATTCGAAAAACAACATCCATCTGAATAGAGTAACAGATTTAAAGAAAAATAATTATTCGACTTGGATCATTTTTTTTCTTTCAACATTTACGATGATAAAAGATTTTGTCTTAAATTTACTGAAGAATATTAAAGATAAGATTATTAAGGATTTTTTCTCGTGCAGAATTTCTGAGAAGGTGAGAAATGGAACATTTAATCTGTGAACTGTATTAAATTTTTTGAAATTTCTATTAAGATAATCCAGGAATTGGGGAGATCGTCCACTTGACTTTTCATTCGGAATTACTATTCCCTATTTCCCTTTTCTTTCATTCCCCTTTTTGCGACTTCTCTTTCACACCGTTCTTAACCTCAGCAACTTCTATCTTTATCCCTCGGGGATTATTGAGCACGGAGTCCTGACCTGACGATCATTTCATCGTAGTTCAGTAAAATCGATCAAAAGAGGAAAAGAAATAGTAAATTGCATCTTCAAATTGCAAAAAGAAAATTTCCATGAGGTTTAAAGTACGTGCAAAAAATTATTATAGATTCAAATTGCTTCAAGCCTTGCACTCATCGTTTTTAACAAGGCTTTTAAAATTTCTTATCATTACAAATAGAATTAAAACTTTTGTTCTAACGATAAGAATTTTAGCGAAAATTTTTAATTAACTTTCAATAAAGACATGCGAATTGAATTAACAATTCGTATTACTTTGTAATTAATTAATTAAAAAAAAACAAAAAACTTAAATACAAGTAAAGATGATTTCATCACTCATCAGTCGTTTCTTACGATATTTGTAGATTAATTTTTAAGTCCTGCATTATTAAATTTTTGTATGTAAGAAAATATACTAGGATATATTTTTTGATTAAAAACATGTAAAAATCGCAGTATCAGTATCGAAATTTTGACAATATTGAAAGTCAGGTACAATATTTACTTTAGATTCTGTATCCTGCAATATTTCGTGTGTTGGACGTGTTTTGAATCCGCATCGCGAAAACTTTTGACCCTTGAAACATGTATTCACTATTTTTTATTTATTCAAGTTCCATTTTCCCGCATTTTATTAAGCAAAGTTAAATGAATATTGAAAGAAAATTTAATTTAATTTTTAATTAGATGAATCTAGTATGTGAATCTTAATTTAAAAAGTTTAGAGTTCGTTTTAAATTTAAAATATTTTTAAAACTAATTTAAAATTTTTAAATTAACAAAGTTTTGAACTGAATATAAATTTACAGACTTCATTTAATTTTAAATATTTATTCGTTTGTTTGTAAATAATTTAAAAACACTTTACGCAGGTTTCAATGTAACTGACCATTAAAAATGTAAGTATATTTCTTCATAAAACAAAAGACTGTTACTTCTTTCGCTTGGATTGTAAAGCAAATGAAGCTTCAACTAATTTTCATTGAAGTATTCAGACGAAAGAGAAAATTGCTTTTATTCTGATAGAATAGTATAAAGTAAAATTAAATTTAAACGTAAAAACTTGGCACGTTTAAGTGGGCGTAGAAAATTCACAGTCAGCTTTTAATGAAATTGCGGAGAGTACCTTTTACAAAACTTTGCACAGAATAATGCGAATTGTATACTTGACACTTTAATATTACATTCTCTCTTAACAGTAAACTGTCTCATCAGAAAAAGTTGTAATTTCCATACTCAGATTTTAATTTTCGAGATTTATTTAGCATCACTTTGTCAATCGCACGACAAAAGTCTCTTCCAATATATTAATCATCCTTATGAAAAACGTATTTCCAAGCTTTGTCTCTGTTGGCGTAGAATACTCGCTTTTTCATTATATTTATTATTTGTATTTTTAGAATTTTATTTCTATAAAGAGTTTTTGTCATTTTGTTTATTATTGTTATTAAAATTTTCAGATACCTAGCACATTTTTGTATAAATACAATTTAAGTAAATACGAAAAACGAGAAATATAGAAATAAATAAGGATTATATTGACAGTGTGACAAAAGGGTTAATTTTAGTTTTCTGTGAAAAAGAGCAATGTACTTAAATTAAGTTTAAATTTCTATTTACAAATTTGCTAAATAAGTATTTACACATTTGATAAATAGGTATTTACACATTTGATAAATAGGTTTACACATTTGATAAAAATGAAAATAAACAAATGCGCAATTGAAACATTAAAAAATAATTATGTATGTTCTGAGCAGTAAGAAATGTATTTGAAATAATAATTTAAAAATTGTTTTGAGTAAATGAGAGTTGATGAGCACATACACATTAGCTAATCTCGTTGAAGAAGATTCAATCAACATATCCGTTAATTACTAAGTCAATTTTCCCCTTTACTCTTCAGTTTGCTGAAGCTACCTATGTGCTTTCAGATGGGCTACGAGGTATGTTGCTCTTGTTATATGTTCATGAAAGGGAGTGAAATAGAGACAAAGTGAATGCGGCTGCTGTGTCACAGGATCCTAATTGCAATCAATTCTGGGTGCTCATTAATCGTTGACGTCTTATTGAATTATCAGCATCAGTCTTTGTTCATACCGATGCTCACGCCTTCCTTGAAACACAATATCTAGCATTGAATTACATTAAGCACCTTCCTATAATAGAAAATCCATTAATCTTTCATTTTTATCAATTGTTTTCACTATGCTCCTGTAATTTCAATTTATAATATACCTTTGCTTTCTCATAGAGGGAGCTTTTATTTTATTCCAACAAAATGAGAAAGCAAAAATGTCCAGACATTGATTTTCATACTAATATAAATATTTGTAATTTTCATACTGCCATTCTGTAAATTGTATTTTTTTATTTATTTATATTTTATATTTATATTCCATATTTGTATTTCATATTTATATTTCATATTATCAATCTCATTATTACATACCTATTTACTATCGATAACATTGTGTCGTCCAATAACCAGATTGTATCATATTTATTGTTCACTCTTTGATTATCATTGATTAAATTTGCGCTCTATTTAATTATTGACTAATTAACAAACTTTCTGTTTATTACCTAACAGTGATCTTTTGGAATGACTGTACTTCCATATTCTCTTACTTTGTGCCAAAGTTCTGAAAGTGTTAATTAATGAATTCCGAGATCAAAGGGAAAGCTTGCTGTTTCGAATATAATGCTTTTGTTCTTTAAAATGGAGTAAAGTTCGCCAATAAAATGAAATTTGTATTCTTTTTACATGATTTGTCTTACCAGTTTCTCGAGCGAAAAACAGTAAACTAAAATACTTCCATCAAAGTATAGCCAATCAGATAACAGGAAACGAGCAAATGGTATTATAAGGATTCTTCTGCTCCATAGAAGCGGCTTTGACATTCAAATTAAGCTTCTTTAGTTTCAACAACCTAAAACCATTCAGGGAACAGGAGTTGAAATTGAAATTCTAGAAAGTACAGTGGCATTTCAAAATGTGGATTGCACTTTCTAGAGAATAATTTTACATTTTAATCAAACTGTGGGGACATTTTGCTTATAATCTCAATGAAAATAGATAATCTTCATTTACAATTACTTTTACAATTATTTTTGTATTTTTTAATATTTGTATTGTTTAATACTTGCACTTTTTAATACTTGTATTTTTAATATTTATATTTTATTAACATAAAAATATGTTGGAAATTTTAACACTAATTAAACATTTGCTGAATGTAGAATAATGTTCGTTAGAATATAAGAAAATAGGATACATATAAATAAGAAAATAAAAAGAGCAATAAATAACATTCTTAAATAAACATTTAAGAATAGGAGATAGAAATGACTAAAGGAGGATGAGAAAGTCAATAAAAACAAAGTTAATAGCAATAATTGTGGCAGCTGCTGAAATGTATATATAGGGAATTCAATTAATTTTAACGATTTAATTAAGATTCCTCTCAATTTCCTTACTGCTCTTGATAACTTTAACTTTAATTTCAAAGATACTAAAAGACAGCTTTCGTTCAATTTAAATTCAGCAATTATCTCAATTTGAAAATCTATAATTTAGATTTCACGAAAAATACTTCAAAATATGTAAATTCTACTAGCAGTTAAAAAATAAATTTTTTACATACAATAAAGTTTAAATACTTTTTCAATTACATTTTTACATGAATTACATTTAAATACATATTTTTGCTTTCTAAATTTAAGCTTTTCAAAAGAAGAAACAAGAAAGAGCAAAAATTGCAAAAGACAGAAAATTGATGCTGCTTAAAGCATTTCATTCCGAGGAAAAATATTTTCGTGTACAGTTCAATTATAGATTGTCTTATAGAGGATTTCCTTCATGTTGTTTATATCCCCTCTTGCACAAAAAATCTTCTTAGCTTCCGTCAGAGGAAATTCCAGAGAAATACGATGGGTGATTTTTCAAATTACTTTACTACTTGTGACAGCAAATTTCTTCTCAGAGTTTCGCCTTTTACGTGTCTCGAGTTGAAACGTTTCCCTGAGATTTATTCTGTGAGCATTTAATACGTCCTGGCAGTTTTCTGCGGTTTATTAATCCAAGAGAGAATTATTTTGCCCAGATTAGGAAAAATCTTTTATGAACGGAAACTTCTTTCGCGCAGATATATTTTTATATTTTATATGCTGTCTAGCAGAACTTTTATCGTTTTACTTTCATTCACTGCTTTTGTGAAGGGTTATGAGACATCCGGCGCTCTGGGAAGGTTCCAAAAGTAAAAGAGAAGAAATTGTAGTAGATATAAAAGTTTATTACACTCTCAGGCGTCATCTCAAGAGAACAAGTCGACGCCGATAACCCAAAAATTATATACAAGGGCAACACCAATTATTCTTCACCTCGATAAATTATACCGGAAATCCACGGGGAAAATTTAATCTTAATTCTAATATATATTGCAATTTTCTTCCTGTTGGAAACAAGTATTTTTTTATCAATTTAGGTAAAATTTTATTCCAAATGATTTGAAAAGTTCTATAAAGTACTACACGTCATAATTTACACTCGATCAATGTCGAGTATAGTACTTGTCCGGAGGAAATGTGCTTGAAATC
Organism: Ganaspis sp. Gsp50; assembly: GCA_011057455.1. Taxonomy (NCBI): domain Eukaryota; kingdom Metazoa; phylum Arthropoda; class Insecta; order Hymenoptera; family Figitidae; genus Ganaspis; species Ganaspis sp. Gsp50. Next base: position 16,602 of record WNHD01000756.1, read on the forward strand.
CTTGATTCGTGATTGATCCAAAACAACCAAAAAGTGTAGATAATTTCGATTTTTATTTTCTTTTAAACAGAATTTATGTTTGATTTTCATAAATTATCATTCTTATAAAGTCAAATTTTTTTTAAAAAATTATTAAAATCTTAAAACACTTAAAAAACGGGTTAATTTTTTTTTTAATTTTTGTGAATGAAAAATATCATTAATTATTATTAATTATTTATTATACTTTATTATTTATTAACTTCTAAATAAGTAATTAAGTTATAATGCTTGCATAATAAATTGTATTATAAAATTGGAAGTATTGTTTTCACTTGTTAACAGTAGATACGGGAATTTAAAGCTAGATAGTTCAGTTGCGAGTTAATGCCAATTAAAAACTTTTGATTAGTGATTAAAGTTGCTTGAAATGTTTACGATTTTGTAGATTTCAGCAACGAATTGTTATAATCCTTAGCATCGTAATATCCTCAGCAGATGGTTTTACGTCCGGCAATGGATTTTAAAGTAATCGCAGTAGTTAAGTTGTTTCAAGTCAGACAACATACTTTTATGCAAAATACTCAGTTAATTACAAGTTTTTTATTTTCCAGCTTTGTTAAAAATTCTACATTTTTCTACATATTAATTAAAAATATTTATAGTCACGTATACGATTATTTATCAACAATAAAATATTTTATAAAATATTTTAAATTATTTAAATCATTATCTATAGATAAGAATTTTTGTTGTTTATAAATAACAATATAAAACTACAGTTTGGCATTTTTTCCAAAAATTTGTAATATATTTTTATTTGAAATTCACATCGTTCAGTTTTAAAGATTATTTGAATTCGGAAAATAGTTTTACAATGAAGATTCACGAGAAATGAAAGAAAATATTGTTCTCTAAAATTCTTATTTAAATGTTGATTTTACTTTGTAAAAGGATTGATTTGCTGAAAAGCCAGGCTTTATTTGAAGGCTTCAAAGAGCTTTAGTTGACAATAATAAAATAAAATTGAAGAATGGTATAAAAAGACGAATCCTGAAGAAGTGTATACGAAAAGACTTTCCTCATGATCTATGAATTGTAAAGCGCTGTTATATTCAGTGGCTTGGTGTATTTCAAGTACAGAAGAAAAAAAGGAAAAAGAATGGAACAAGCAAATATGCAAAAGGGCGCTGGGGCGTAAAGAAATTATATGTAACTCCGAGGAATGCAAAATCAGAACCAGGGAGCGTCTCTTGTCCATAAATTCTGTTGGTGGTCTTTCACAAGGAGGAATTCTCCCAGAGGAAAATAATGTTAGGTCGAGTGAAAAACAACTTGACGCTTGATGATGTTACCAAGCTGTGAAAGCTTTCAAGTACTTTTTTAATAAAGTATATTTTTTCATTAGACTTTTCACACCAGAACAAAGTGTTTCATTGTTTTTGAAATAAAGAAAAAGGGTAGAGATAAATTATACAAGAAAATAAAAGGCGACACCAAATGAAGATTGAAGATCCGAAAAAATGATAACAAATAACGAAAAGAGAGGAAGAATAAATTGAACGACCATTGTTCAAATGAAAGATTATACGATCTTCTAGCAATGAATGTCGAAAGGGAAAAAAACCAAGTGAGAAAATTACTAATGGAAAACTCGTTAAATGTCACTTTTATTTGTTTCCTAGCAATGAGCTTTTTTGAAGCAATCAAATATTAATAATGCTCTGCTTTAAAAGCTAAAGAGGTATAAACGTCCCTTTTGGTACAAAATATGTCAATTTTACCAAATTTCGCAACTTTTAATGAGACTAAAGTTTGTTCGCAAAAATGACTTTAGTTAGAAAGCAAATACATCGCAAGCTTATCAAAAACTAGAGAAGAAAAAATTGAAAGGAATCTACATAGATTGATAGAGCGCGCTTTATTTTACAATTATTATTTTGCATTAGAAAAACTGAGGCATTATTTTGAAATATTAATTACTTGAACAGACTGAAGCGTGTAAAATTAAACTATGAATGAGATTTCCGAGAAATCTGGTTAAACGAAATTAGGTGCACATCTACGATTATATAATTATGATGGTAAATTCTGGAAAATTGTCCTGCAATTTCGCCGCACAGACCAATCCGATCAAATTTTAATCTCGGATTATCAAGCATGTTTATAAAAGCAGATATTCGAGTGAACAAAAATATGTCATTATCCATGTTAATTAGAGCATTTCGTATTAATTATGTACTACAATGTGATAACATTTTATACAATTAACTAGAAAATTATAAACATTTTTGTATCTGTATTTGTTTCACAATTAATACACAATTCTGCTATTTAGAGATTTTTGAATTATTCATTTTACATTTTTTTTATAAATTCAATAAAATTAATCGCAAAATTAGTACCCACATTTTTATTGGTAAAATTATTTTTTCTTGATTTTTTCACATTCTATATATATTCGGTATTTCAGAGCGCATCAAAACAGAAATATAGAGTACCAAAGTATATACATATAAACTATAATTGAGAAGTGATGAATATTCTTGCGGAAAATATGAGGGTACTTTTTACAGAATTATTTTTTTGTAAATGTCTTTTGAAGCTTCATCAAATTGTTCGAATATTCGTAAAACGGGAGAGTTATCGGAAACGCGTTAGTAGAATCCGAGGAGTATGATCGGATTTAACCATTGGTGACGAATAGAGGGGAATAAAAATTGGGATACAAAACTTTCCATCAATTCACTACGCTTTTTGAATTTTTATACTTTTCATCCTCTAAATTAACTTAAAAGTTAAAACTAACACAAGGAAAAATACCTTTCATTCTATTTCAGTGATTCGCAAACAATGTGAAAAATTAAATCTTTTGACATTTCATGCCTCAATTCAACAAGTTAAAAAAAAGTTTTGTAAACTCAAATTGATCAAGTAGATTCTTTGGGTCCATTTGATTATGTATATTTTATTTATTCGAACGTATTAAGTAATAATTTTTCAAAGATAAATTTAATTAAACAAGTTAGAGTAAACAAATTAAAAATTTATTTTTTGAACAAAATTTAGAAATTCAAAATACTATAAATGAAACTATAAATGAAACTATAAATGAAACTATAAATGGAACTATAAATAAAACTGTTAAGGAAACTATAAATGAAACTGTAAATATAAATTTTAAATGAAAACTAATTGGTTTTAAGTTATTGAAAGTTTTTTTAAGACTGTTGACTATAATTTTTTAATTGAATTAAAGTTAATATTTATATTTTATAAAACTCAATATGTAAACGTAGAATTAACAAAACATCAATAAGCAATTGGAATTAAATTTTCTTAAATATTTAATTTTTAATGCGAAATATTTAATATAATAAACGAGAAATTTTTTTTAGTTGAATGAAGTTATCAATATTATTTCAGGTTGCATGTTTGTAATAATGGAAATAAAATTAGTGATTTCATTTGCTGTAAGCAGAGAAATGCTTTCAAATCAACAATTTGTTTAAACCATAAATCTCTGTTGAAATTTGATACAAATGAAGTTAATTTGATTCGATGCAAAGATACATTTGTTTTACATTTAATCATTATTCCTCTAAAATCTTGAAAATGACGTAATTAAGAAAGAAATCGTTGTTTAAATTATTCCAAATTATTTCGAAAATATTTCAAAAGAATTTTATAAAGATTTTTTGATAACTTTTAATTATTTTTAACAAAAAAGAATAAAGATATCGATTCAGCACTTAATGAATACATATAGGTACAATTTACAGAAATTAAGAAGCTACACTTTTTAAAATGTTATCACTTTTAAATAATTTCGTATAGAAAAAATATCGGTAAAACGTAGACTATTTAAAATATCTTAATTTATCATTTCTGAGTAAATATTCATTTACTTTACGATATAGAACATTTCTTAAAAAAAAACACAGAAAGAGAGTTTACGAAAATTTTATGAAGATATTTTGAATAACTTAGTTTCAAATTTAGTACCTATATGATAAAAGTAAATGAAGTTAAAAACTTTCTGATTTTGAGCGAGAAGTTATGATTTTTTTAGTCTTTAAAATAAAAAGTGTGGAACGAATGAAACGAAAGACTTTTGAATATAGTACCTTTAGTTTTTCAAAAATTAACTTTGTCAAGAACTGACACGGAAGCTGAAACTATATTTTAGTTGAAAATTTAACCAATTTCATAAAAAAAATTTCATTTCCTACAGACGATTTCTTTTCCTCTGAAACCGGGAGCTAGAAATGTAAATTTCACGAAAAGCGCCTGTAACTCACAGTTGCAAAAGTACTTTACAAAGATCATTAATCTCAGAGAAATGTACAAACTCATTTCCCAGAGTCAATATTATTCTCCTAACTCTGAAAATAAAGGATAAAAAATGAAAAAAGATTTCATTAGTCCTGCAAGTCAGTTATTGGAAGCATATCGTGATTTACAAGTTCAATAACGTGAGATTGGTATGAAACGTGTTAAGCGAAAAGGTATAATGACGCATAGGTAACACGTTGGATTGACGTTTATTTTTTTATTGAAAGTAACACATTTTGCTATTTGTTGGAAAACCGGACGCGTCAGTTTGCTTTGCTTGAACAAGGGTTGTTACTAGTTCTTGGCCTGTCTAGGAGTGTGAAACTAATTTACGTGTCCCTACTGTAAGTTCGTGATTTATAGTTTCTCCGTTTCCCGTACTTGATGAGGAAGCGGTCGCTTTCCTTCTTCAGACGCTTTCCTTCTTCAACCTTCGTTCCTTTCACCCTTCCTACCTTTCCACCTTCCTACGTCTTATCCTTACTCCAACCAACAACCCAAGTTTGCTGGGTTTGCCGAGTAAAGTAAAGTAGCAAACTGTCACATGTTAGCAGAATGTTTCTCAAAGTTCGCAAAGGTCTTTTGAGCGACGTCTTCTAAAGTATAGTCGCAAAAAAGACCATCTTTCAGGAAATATCATTATTGCTTATGCCGTATTTCTATATACTATATAATCGAGTTATATACCTTTAGAGCTCCTAAGAAAAGAAATTAAAAACATTGTTGTAAATAATTTCATAAACTGGGTTAAAGTTTCATTCAATTACTGTAGTAAAAAATTGATCAAATGTGTACGAGAAAAAGTTTTTTTTTAATTCTTAAAAAACTTTGAATGATGATTGCAAAATTCGAACAATAAATTTTAGTAAATTGAAGATAATTGTACTTTGACAATCTCTGTCTCTAAAGTCAAATTTTCTTACAGTGGTTTATAACCCTTCGAAAATTTTGTAATGTCGAAAGTTTTCATCAAAGAACCATTTGGCATCTAAAAATGGAATAATGGAGTCATTTATTTCTGTGAAAATTTAATAAACAATTCTAAAAATGTTTCTATTCGTAGAAATATCGATATACCGATTGTATAAAAATAATTAAAAATGACGATAATAGTTATAGGTATAAATAATATAAAGTTTATAACAGGGATGCGTACGTATACAGTGAAGAAGAATACGCAAGAATACGCAAGAATAGTCCGACCACAGCAGTTTAAGTCAATAGAAAAATATAGCATAGTGAGACGAACGCAGTAAAAAATATTTAAAACCAGATAGTAGAAAAAGCAAGTATAGTCGGACTAACGCAGTAAGAAAAAATTAAATAGTAGAAAAAACAGTCAGACCAACGCAGTAAGAGATATTTAAAGTCAGACAGTAGAAAAAGCAAACATAGTCAGCCCAACGCAATAAGAGAGATCTGATACTAGACAGTAGAAAAAGCAAGCATAGTCAGGCCAACGTAGTAAGACGAAATTAAAAAGTAGTAAAAACAAACATAGTCAGACCGACGCAGCAAGAAAGACTCAAAACCAATCAGTAGAAAAAGCTATCATAGTCAGACCAACGCAGCAAGAGAAGTTCGAAATAAAATAATATATAAAGCAAAAAATGTCAGTCCAAATGAAGCATTAGTTTGCTGCTTATATTGTCTTATTTAAAAATAGTGCTAATTTCAAATATTTTTTGCTTCGTTGGTCTGACATTGCTTGCTTTTTCTACTGACTGGTTTATCTAATTGCGTTGGGCTGACTATGTTTGCTTCTTCTACTGTCTGGCTTTAATTCATTCTTACTGCATTAGTCTGACTATATTTGCTTTTTCTACTGTCTAGCTTTAATTCATTCTTACTGCATTGGTCTGACTATGTTTGCTTCTTCTACTGTCTATCTTTAATTCATTCTTACTGCATTGGTCTGACTATGTTTCCTTTTTCTACTGTCTAGCTTGTAATCTTTCTTACTGTATAGTCCACTTTACTGTAAAAGTTGCTTATGTAGTAAAAATGATTCTATACGTACACATCCCTGGTTTATAATAACCATTATTGTTAATTAACAAGTTTAAAAATATAAGAAATATTTTGTCAGTTTGTGAGCAAAGATTATTAAGAGCTTTTTATTGTGTATTGTATTTCAAAAGTACTTTTAATACTCTGATATTTTTCAGTAGAGATAGTCATTACGAGTCAGACACATTTTTTGCTTTAAAAAGATTTATTGTAAAAAAATACGAATGTAGTTTGTTGAAAAAAATGAAAAAATGTAGGATTGTTGAAGTTATACGAGTTGTCATATTTTCCAGTAGTTACGGTTGTGTTTAGTGAGACATAATGTTTTTGTCAAGGTTTTTGTTTAATTCAGTGTGTGGATAAAAACTTTTTATTCTGTTGAAAGTTTTTTTACAGAAGACATTTTAATTATGTGTTTTATCTCTAATACTGTTTAGCTTAGTTTGTAGAATATTACTTTCACTAAAAAGAAACTCGTAATAAATATGACACTGAAGTACGCAACGTTTTTTTTTTGTTTACGAAAAATAGAAAAGCAAACTATTTTGTAAATTTTGTAAATATCTTTATATAACTTTTATCTTGCTTTACCTTTTTACAAATTGATAAATAAATAGTGGAACAATGATCGATTGACATTTTTTATTCTCGAAACTTTTTAAAAATTTCATTTGTGGGACAAACTCTGAAAGTAGAATTTTATGGTTGTTTTTAAATTTGAAACAAAGATGATGCAGGTTTTGAAGGTTAAGTGGTACAACCACGTTTTACTCAGACATGGAAAGTTATTAAGATTTTCATAAGCAGTACAATCACATTTTAGTCAGACATTGAAAGTTATTAAGATTTTCATAAGTAGTACAATCACATTTTAGTCAGACACTGAAAGTTGTTAAAATTTGCACACGTTCAATGGTAAATATTTAATAAAAACAGTTAATAAGTCACAAAATTTATAATAATACATAGGTACTATTATTACATTTATATTTTGAACCCTGTACTGTCATGCAATAGAATTCCAACAAATTAATCAATTATTGCAATAATTATAAATGCTTTCATGAAAGCTTATTTGATTATTAACATTTTAAAGACTATTTAATGAGGTTTTTTAATATTTGCATTCCATCTAATGAAAAAGTGGTATTTATGAAGAGCACTCTCTTCTGGATATGTTCCAATTGGAAATCTATCTCTATCGATTGCATGCTGTTAAATATTGAAGAATTCGATATTAGAAAAGAATTTAATGATCTTGGGAGAAATGAGATAAAGAGAATAGGGTTGGACTGAAAAATATACAGGTAAAAGGGGACTTGGGAAAATAAGGTAGGAAAAAATGTGACTGAGGAAAAATAGGATTTTACAAAGCAGACTGGAGTAAAAAGGATAGAGATAAAACGAGATTTATGCAATGTGCAAATTTTCTTGCTAAACTTTCAAATTTTATGCTTCTGTGTTACACTGAGAATGAAGTTCTCGTTAAAAAGTTACTTTTATGAATTTTCCTAAAAATATGACATATTTTTTAACAACATACACCATTTATTTCGTGTGTGTACATTAAAAAAGCGTTCAATTTCCTCGAGTATTTTTTTAAATGAAAGTAAACAAGAGGTTGGAATAAAATTAAAAGTAAATATAACGAGGGAAGATAGAAAACAACAAATATGCAAATATAAAAGTACACAGCTACAAAAATATATGGATAAAAGTTCATATAAATTAATAAAGGAAATGTGTTGAGAAAATTATGAAAAAAGAGTAGTATAGATATTAAAAATAAAATAAAGGCATCAAAACAAACAAATGGAGAAAGAAATATAAAATAATAGAAATATGAAATAATAGGGATTAAAATAAAAAGTAGTAGAATTTAAAATAAAAAATGATACAGTTTAAAATATAAAATGAGGAAAAGTTCGTACAAAAATGCTTATTTTCAGAATTTTTAGAAATTAACTCGAAATTACAGCGAGCTGTGTAAATCGCAGGAATGTGCCTGTTTCGGAGTATAGTAATAATTAATGTTTCTTGGGAGGCATTAGAAGGAATAATTTGCTGATTCGCAAGAGAAGTGAATCCAGTTTAAGGGCAATAATGGGGCAAGGTATTGTTCTCTCGGTCCGAAATTTCACAGATTCTCTAGACAACCTGAAATCCCTGAGTAAAGCCGAATAAATTATGCAAATGCATCTATCGTTCTTCGTGACACTTCGTCTTTCCGTTTTGCCAACGATTCACTAAAGTCTGAAAAAATCTCTACATTTCAATTTAAAACTTTAAAGGGTCCAACTTCTTGACTATTGCTCGCTTTTAGCTTAAATTTATTCCTCACTTTTCAAATCATGAGTCC
>WNHD01000757.1:0-25701 GCA_011057455.1 Ganaspis sp. Gsp50
AGAGTTTGTATTATAATTAAAAGAAATATGACCGTCAGCTAGCATAATGTGGGTGGAAAGATCGTCAGCCAAGGCCATGAATGTTGAACGTCAGGAGTGGGGTGTAAGCTATTATAGACTATTAGAAGGCAGTATATGACAGATTTACTCCCTTTAAAGTCCCAGTTATGAGATAAAATATTACATTACCAATTATTTTCAACATTTTCAGATGTTAGGAAATGAGTTATGTGTATAAATAGGAGCAATTGTTAATTTACTTCTACCAATAAATCATTTGTTTCTTGTTTAAGAACTTTTTAAGCTCTTTTTTGAAACATAAATATATACAAATACGTCGGAAGTTGTCAGTATACTCCATATGAGAGCGAAGTGCAAAACACTGTTAACTTCACATTACGATATTTTCGTTAAAATTGAAGATAAAGCATTTTAAATTAGATATTTACAAACCTATAAAATAAAGCTTAAAATTGTAAATTTTTCAAAAAATTTTGACCTTTCAATAGAGTTATATCACCTTACAGCAGCTTACACTACACTCCCAACGGTCAACATTAAAGGCCCCGTCTGACGATCCTTCCGCCCACATTATGCGAGCTGACGGTCATATTTCTTTTAATTATAATGCAAACTCTCATCTAGTAAATTTTGAAGTGAGAGGAAATCACTGAAATTTTTTTTTTCATCTTCATGTAACTTGCTGACGTAGAATCCACCACGATACAGCAGGCTGACGACATTTTATCATTAATTTATTGTGTCAACTGTCTTGACACATTTGCAGTTGGGAGGAAATTACTAAAAAGATAAATTTTTTTTACGTTATTGGGGGACTATCGCTGATAAACCCACCCACCACGAGGAAGCTGACATTGACGGGGTCTCATAAAATAACTTCATTAACTATATTACGAATTTTAAGGCGAAAGGAAATGACCGACCAAAAAATGTCGCTGGCTCCCAGACTATATCTTGTCCGGTTATGTACCAAAAATTTCGATGATTGTCTAGAGGACGCTTCACTAAGGGACTCCGGATCCAGTGCTGACGGATGGAGAGAAGTGCTCATCTACTCCGTCCGCAAGCATCCTACTTAGTTTCTCTAGGTGTTCTAGAGTGCTATTTTCCAGAGTGGTGGCGTAGTGGGAGCCCCCACACACGTCCTAGCTACTAACCAGCATTACCTTACAGGAGCTTCTGAAAAGGCCTAGCCTGAGCACTTATGCCTAAGACCATGGAGTAAAGACGCAGGTGCCGCTTTCCTTTCGTCATTTTTGTCCACCAATTACAGTTTGAGCCTGTTGTCTATAAATTTCGACACTTGTCGAACGACTCCCACTTACTCGCTCGAATGGTGAAGATGGGTTTTGATTGGCCAAAGGATTATATTTGGGATTATCGTAAACCAACTGGTCCTTTTAAAATCCTTATCAAAGTATAACCGTCTAATAAATAAATAATTAATAAATAATTATTTAAGTGGTATAAAATTTTGTGTAGAACAATTATCGGAGTAATGACACAAATAACACAAGTGTATTATTACAGTCGCAATAATTTGATCTTTCATTAATCGGGAACATCACTTGATCCAACAATATGGTGACATATACTGTGAAATAAATATTTATAAATTCAAATGTCCGACGAATAAGCATCAACAAATATTTTGATTAATACTAACATATTTATTAAATTATGAATATTCAGATTCTGCAAAAGCGCAGCAAGATGAAGCACTGAAGAAATGGCAGGACTTTGAAGATCAAATGGAAGCCCATTCAAGCTGGTTACGACCTTTGGAAGCTGCATTTAGAGATCAGCTGTTGCAACCAACTTTAAAGGACAAAGAAGAACGTCTTCAAGATTGTAGAGAAAAACGGGATATTGTTATTAAACATGAAAGGGAAATAGACCAATTTGTCGATAAGTCTCACGGTCTTTTGAATTCAAGTGGAGTGGAACGGATTCAGCCTCTTATTTTGAGTATCGACAATAGGTAATCATTTTAGTAAAAATCATGTATTAAATTAAATCATAATATGCCTTACAGAAACCTCAAGTAAACTTATAATTCCCTAAAAGTAAATTGGTCTTGCACAAATCGTCCTATTGCACTTTCAAGCGTAGACGTTACCTTTCCACGCCGTATCACTTTCCCCCACCTTACCGCAATTATCTGGCGCGCGCATTGCCAGGGGGAAGAATTCTGGCACGTGGAAAGGGAACCTTGTCTCCGCTAGAGTTTCTATTCAGAGCACGTTTTAATCAAGGCAATCTTAAATTACTAATTACTGATTTTTCTGATTGTAAGGTATCGTCAATTGTTAGCCCGAAGCAAACAAGTAATCAGTGAGCGTCAGGACATGGTGGATGAACACAAAGCTTACGAGGAGGAATTAAAGGCTCTTGATGCTTGGCTGACTCCACTTGAACAAACTCTTCAAGTTTTGAATAAAGAAGAGATTGGAGGAAACTTGGAAGCCAAAGGATCAAGATTACAAGTTCTTTTAGCTGAAAGGGAACAAGCAGACCATCGTTTATCAAAATTAATTTCAGCTGGAGAAAAAATCCTTCCAAGTACTTCAGCCCAAGGTCGTGAACAAATTAGACAAGAACTGAGAAAAGCCAGAGAAAGATGGGACAATTTGACTGATGGAATTCTTGAACAGCAGAAAAAACAGGACACTCAAAGTATGCAATGGTCAAGTTATCAAGAGAATTTACAACAGATTTTATCTTGGCTAGATGGAATGGAAAGAGCCATGAAACAAGATGCGGGAACTGGTTGGACCTCCTTACAGGAAGTTCGTTCAAAATTGTTGAAGAACAAAGTAAGTATGCGAGACGAATTTTGTTTGAGAGAATTAATAATTTTCTTGACAAGATGTATTTCGATTTATTTGTAATATTTTATTCAAAACTGTGTTACTATTTAAGGCCATGCACCAGGAGATTCTCTCCCACAAGCGGATCATCGAAGGTATTTCAGAAAAGGCAAACTCTCTAGCTCAATCTTCTCAAGTGCCAGTAGACATCCAGAAAGTGGATTCAATTTCTCAAAGATACGAAAAATTGGTGGAAACCTCCCAAAAGGGAATATTAAATCTGGAATCGATTCTCGATTTTCTGCAACAATTTCACGATTTACAAAAAGCTTATCAGGCATATCAGAAGCAACAGTGGGAGAGTCTTGGTAATTACAGCGACTGTACAGGAAATAAAGCTGCACTCCAAGCCAGATTAATCAAAATCATTGAAATCCAAGACAATCTTAGTGAAGGAGAAGTGAAGCTTAATGTTCTAGAGAAACATGTTGGCCAAAACGTTCAAATGCTATCACCAAGGTCTCAAGAATCGATGGAAAGAGATTTAGCTAATTTGAGATTTGAAAACAAAAAATTTGCAAATGCAGTCAGTGATGCTGTTCGTTGCATTGAAGAGAGAATACAACAGTGGAGTGAATATGAAAACTCACTTGACCGTTTGTTGCTTTGGTTGTCCGAAGCAGAGGGTTCTCTGAAAAATTACTCCTTGAAGAACACGATCGAAGAGAAACAAGAACAATTGGAAAAATATCAGGTATATTTAAAATTTTTCATTTTCGATTCAAAATTAATTTTTCTTTGAAAAGAGGGGGTTTATTCTTGATTAAATGGTAAACATTCTGATGATAACTTCTTCAGGATCTGCTAAAGATAATGGAAATTCGGAACACTGATGCAATGGAATTGGTGGCTCTTGGCGACCACCTTGATCAAGTAAGATCTCAAACTAAATCCCTAAAGCTTGGGATGTAGAAAGTTCATTTGCATCCGCCTTTCTATAATTGATTTGAAGATTTTTAGATTGGCAGTTTCTTTCTATTTCTTTACATTCTTCTCTACATTTTTCTTTAAATAAATATCTTTAATTTTCTTTTTAAATTCTGTTCATTAAAATCTTTTTTGGGATTTATTTTTAGTCAAACATTTAAATTAGAAAATCCAAACCTTTTTATCGCAGCTTTTTCATTAAGCTTCCTCACTGGCTGGAATGACACTGGGTTAAAGTCTCACAGCTTTAGATAAAGTTTTCTGGTTAAAATATCTTGGGCCATTTCGTGAAGCATCATTTTCAGCAAATTGCTTTTTCTAAGCACTGGTCTTGGTTTTCATTTATAATCTAAATCGGAAAGACAATCATTTATCTTTCATTATGAGCTATTATTTCTAAATTTGATTTTTGGTTTCCAAAGCATGATATAAATTATTTTTTTTCAGTCTCTGCTGGTTAATTTGAGACAAAATGAAGCCGAGTTTGATAAGATGAGTGACGATTCATCGGATCTGATCCAGATAAGCGGGGAGACGAGATTTTCTGCTAGTGTTCAGCAAGTGACTTCCAGGTTCCAGTCAATCCAAACGACAGCTAAGGTAAAACTTCAATTCAAATTATTTAAATTCTTTTTAATTATATATATTATTTGTTATTTATTATATTGTAATTAATCTCGTTTCGTTACTGACTACTACCTAACTCAATGCGTCAGAATCTAACTAGAATTAAAGTAGTAAAGATAAAATTTTGAATTTATCATTTGTGGTTGTTAATTAATAAAGTAGAATTATCGGTCACTCCGAGTCAATCAAAACAAAATAAATCGATAGTTCTAGTTTATTTATTAAAGTAGTAAAGAATTTATTGTTAATTTAATGTCTTGAAAATACCGGAAAGTGATAAAATTTGGAGAATTTTGGCTCCGGTGAGAAAATTTGGTGCATGAGAAAAATCACTTCTTTACAATATTTATTATTGTAGAAAAGGTGTTGTGTTTCGTTTCGACTTATATTTATTATAGATCTTATTAGACTTATATATTATATTTATCTGTTTATTACAGGAATTGGTAAAAAAATGCGACCAAGCTCTCTCTGATCATGCAGCCTTCTTAGATAAATATAAAGAATGTTTGGAGCGTCTAACAACTGCACAACAACGATATCAAGAAGTTCGGGACAATCTATCAGGGAGTAGAGAAGAACTAGTTTTACTTATTGAAACCCTAAATGAGCTGCTAACGAGGCAAGCCTCACTATCATTGCTGGTGAATTCCACTGTTGAAGCTGGAGAAAAAATTTACCCATCAACTGGACCAGAAGGGAGAGAAATTATTCGACAACAACTGTTAGATCTTCAACAAGCATTTGAGACACTTTTCGATGGTGTAACTTCAACTGAGCGAGAAATCAGAGCCAAGATTTTCTGCTGGTCTGGATTCGACGAGTGCAGTGAATCCTTTGAAAAATGGCTCAAGGTCGCCGAAACCCATCTTAAACCAGAAATGGAATTAAAGAACACTCTCGATGAAAAGCGAGCCCAACTGCAAATCTACAGAACATTTTTGCATGACGCACAGATTCATCAACAAGATCTACTGAACCTTCGAGACAAGGCTGAGAATCTACCTGACAGATCCCAAAAAATCACCAGTGTCTTAAAGGAATTAGGAGAACGTCATGCAGCGGTTCTTAAACGAGCTGCTAGATTTGTCGAAAAGTAAGTTAGTTTCCCTAGAATGCTTTTTCTCTGGAAAGACTCTTCACTTGTTCTTGATTTTTCTCAATTCTTTATCATATTTTTAAAAACAGAGACCTAAATTTCTGTTTGTTTCAGATACGAGGCCATTGTCAGTGATCATCAACAGTACAGCAAGGCAGTTTTGGACACTCACGAATGGCTGGATGCAACTCTGAATGCTGTTAATCTTTGGGGTGATGCAGACATTGAGAGGGTTTCCCTTCACACGAATCTTGACCGTTTACGAAACTTATTACAAACCCTGCCTGAGGAGGAACCAAGGATTCGACAAATTCGCACCCTCGGAGAAAAGGTTATTCCAGGAACTCTAGAAAGTGGTCAAATCAACATAAGATCACAAATCGATTCTTCACAACAAGAATGGGAAAGTTTGGTGTCCGCTGTTAAATCCACATTGGAAGCTTTAGAACTAAAACTCCAACAGTGGAACGAGTTCGAAGCATCGAGAGATAAGTGTCTCCTTTGGATCCGGGAGACTGATACCAAACTTCATGCTGTTGACTTAAAATCTACTTTAGCCGAAAAGAAAGACCAATTGGAAAAATTGAGACTCCTACAAGGCGAAGTTCGTGCAAAGGAACTTGAAATTGACGCAGTTTCTGAAAAGGCGCAAGTGTTGCATAAAAACTTAACTTCCCGTTCTTCGCAAACGTCGGAACTTGGAGTTAAATATCAACAAATTTCTTGTAAGGTGAAAGAATTGAATAATCGCTGGCAGCAGTATGTCACTAGCCACCAAGAATTTTCTAGCAAGCTTTCAGAGTGTTCAGCTTGGTTGGAGGACATCAAAAATAAGTTGGCTTATTGTTCGGATTTGAGTACTTCTACCCAGAAGGAATTGGAGAAGAAATTGGAAATGATCCAAGATATGCTGTTATATAAAGACGATGGATTTGCAAAGGTCCAGTGTATTGTGGAATTAGCTCAAGTCGTTTTAGCGAACACAGCACCAGCAGGACATCAAGCGATAAACGATACCTTGGCGAAACTTCAGGATCAGTGGCGATCCCTGGCTTTGAAAATGATAGAAACGAAAACAAATCTCGATGACTTGATCAACAAATGGTCTGGGTTGCTTGAGCAAATACAATCAATTAGTAAAACCGTGGAGTATATGCAAGCATCTGTTGATGATATTTCTCAGTTCCAAACTACAATGACTGAGAAGCGATCTCAATTAGAAAGGACAAAAGCCCTTGAAGAGAAAGTTCGATGCGAGAATATCGAAGTTGACAATTTAAAATCCAAGGTTAGTGAAATGATTGCTAGTGGTCAGCAGAGTTTAGCCACTTCTGAAGCTAAGGAGATTCTTGACAAATTCGATACATTGTCGGAAAAAATTAAATCGTTGCTGTCAGAACGAGAAGAGCAGTACAAAGATCATCGACTTTACAAAGAAGCTCATGATGACCTGATTGGTTGGCTAAGCAGAGCCAGGGAGAAAATACCATCCATGAAACAGCGTGCTTTAAGTGACAAATTGGCTATCGAAAATGCTGTCGCCCCGCTGGAAGGTTTATTGAATAAAAAAGCTCAAGGGGAATTGTTGGTTGAACATCTTCAACATACTGGAAATGTTGTTTGCGCAAGTACTAGTCCCCAAGGTCAAGAAGTCATTAAGAACGAGATTCGTGCTTTGACTGAGAGCTTCGAAAGTTTGTTTAAAGGTACGATTTTAAAAAGATTTACTTTTCTGTAGACATTTCTTTCTGTAAACATTCCTTCTTGTAAGCATACCTTTCTGTAGACATTTTCCTTTCCTTTTTCTGACATTCCTCTTCTGAGTTATTCATCTGTCCAGAACTTTAATCGAAAGAAAACCTTTCCTCGTTCTTCTAAAATCATTTTCTGAATTTATTTTGCAGACATAAAGCAGCAGAAAGACCAACTTGAAGCAACTGTCAGTAAATGGCGGGATTACAAAGACGAATATGAACGAATCAGCGACTGGCTACAGCAAATTGACATACTCATTAAGGCGCAAAAGAACGCTCTTTTGCCCAATGTTCAAGAAAAAGAGAAGCAGGTTCAGGAAGTAAAAGATATTTTGAACGATCTCATAAAAGGTCAGGATCAAATGGATAAATTTAACAAGATTGCTTCTTCACTTTTAACAACTCAATTGGACACCTACATTAATAATCAACTTCGTCATTTGAATTCACGCTATCAAGTTCAAGTAAATTTTGCGAAAGATGTACTTAACAAGGTAGAAACTAATCTAGCTCAACATAAAGAATATGAAACGAATCTTGGCAAAGCCCGTGACTGGATAGAAAACGCGAAGCAGATCATTCGACAGGGAACTGAAGCTGCATCTACCAGTAGTCGAGAAGAATTCCAAAGTAGGTTAGACCAAATCCAGGAACTATTGAGGAAAAGAGAAGAAGGTCAAAATCTCGTTCATCTAACTGTAAATTGTGGGGAGAAAGTGATGAGAAACACCAGATCTGATGGTCGTGAAGAAATCGCAGCTCAACTGAAAGAAATCCAGAATGATTGGGAACGACTGGTGAAGAAGATTTCAACAACAAAGGTTCATCTCGAGACAAGTCTTCTCCAATGGGCTGATTACAGTTCTTCGTATTCTCAACTCCAGCAATGGATCAATGATCGAGAAGCCAAACTGCAGCAAGTTTGTGAACAAAAGGTGTCAAAAGCAAGAAAAGGTCTGGCTGGCTTGAGTTCACTTGCTATTGGGGAAAGAAAAGCTAATCTCCGTCAGACCAACAGTATCGTTCAAGATATCGTAGCATTTGAGCCCATGATTCAATCTGTAACAACAAAAGCCGAAGACCTTCAGCAAGCTACACCAGCTACTGAAATTTCCATCAAATACGAAACGTTAAGTAAACAAGCCCAGGAACTTTATGCTAAACAAAAAGAAACTGTAGAACAACATCAAGCTTTCATCGACAGTGGAAATGAGTTTATTCAATGGATCCGAGTAGCCAAGGAACGTTTAGGGAAATGTTCCGAACCAACAGGTGACAAAGAATCCCTGGCTAGTAAAATTACTCAACTAAAAGTTCTTCAGAGCGAGTTGCCTGAAGGTCAAAAGAAATTGGAAAAAGCTTTGGAGCAAGGAAACTTAGCTTGTCAAATAGCTGATACTGACGATAAGGAAATAATTGAGGAGGAAGTTGCTCTTCTTCAAGAGGAATACGACAATTACTTAGATTCTTTGAACAACACGAAGAGCTTGTTGGAAGTAGGGATTGTCAAGTGGACAGAATACGAAGATCAGTACTCAGAAGCAGTAGAGTGGCTGAACCAAACAGAACAACTCGTTCAATCGTTTAACAAACTTCAAGATAGTCTAGAAGAGAAGAAAAATGTGCTCGAGCAGTTCCAGGTCCATCTCCAAACTCTATTCGATTGGCAGAAGGAATTGGACAGACTGAACATGAAAGCCCAAGTTCTTTTGGAAACTTGTGCAGATACGAGAATATCTAATGCGATAACACAATTGACAACTAAGTACAACGCCCTCTTATCTCTTGCCAAGGAAATCATGAGAAGACTAGAGCTGCATTACCAGGAACACCAGCAACATAACACTTTGTATCAAGAATGTCAAGACTGGATCGAAAGAACTCGTGACAAGCTTGCTGAATGCAAAGACGTGCCTAACACTCTCACAGAGGTTAATAACAAATTACAGACCTGTAAAGCTATTCGTCAAACTCTGGAACAGGGCCAAAATAAACTTCGCTACGCTCTAGAGTTAAAGGAAAAAGTCATAATGAATACAGAGCAAAATGGAGCAGCTAAACTTCAGGAAAATACCGAAAATCTAAAAGCTGATTTCGAAAAATTGTTGTACGATGTTGAAGAAGTCAGACAAAAGCTTGCGGCGAGAGCTGCTGTCTTGGAGGAGTTGAACAAAATGCATCGGTTGATTGCAGATTGGATTGAAGAAGTGGAGAGCAAAGTACAATTAGATGAAGTTTATAGAAACGATCTTAGTGAGAAGAAAGCCTTGCTAGAAAAGTACAAAACCGTTCAAAGAGATGTTCAAGCTCATGGTGAAAACATTGATAGACTAAAGTCCAAGTTAGCGGAAGATTCAACCATTCCTAAAGCTCCATACGATGCATCCCTTGTCAAATACGAGGAACTTCAAAAATTGGTGGCTCAAAAAGTAAAGGTAAATTAAATTTCTCACTGACACTTTGAATTGACTTATTACCACTATCTTCCTTTTTAATCTGCGCCAAAGTTCCCCACATATCAAAAGAAGCCAGAATTTTTGCTAAACAAGTTATAACCAGAAAATAATTATTAAAATCAAAACCTGATTTTTTTTATTTTTTTTATTGAAGTTTGGCGAATGCACTTACGCAAAAACGGTAAGCATGACAAGGATTTCGCGTCAAAAAGATGGTACAAAAGCCAAACCATACCTCACCGAAAACTGTGGGACTCGCTCAGGATCATAAGAATACCCACTAAACCTTCCTCTATTTCGGAAAAAATACCTTCCCGCGGTACTGCCTGCTTGGCTCTAAACTTCACAAAAATATAAGTCCAACTGTCCTCTAGGCTTTCACAGGAGATCGCTGCAATTCGGTTGTGTTCTGGTCTTGCCATGATCTATTAGGCGAGACCAATGCACAAATTTCTCCCGCTGCAATCTCCCGACAACAGCCAGAGATTCTCCCATGCCGGTATCCTAGACATTCTCGGTGTGGCTCTGAATGCACTATTGCGTCATGGATCCGCCGGGGACCGTAGTCCTCGGCGGATCCAGGTCACAAAGACAATCATCTGTGACACCTCAAGAAAGTCAAGGGATTCTTCACTTTACCCTATCTGCGCCTAAGCGCCTCTTCCTTCTTCGACGCTTCCAGAACCTTCGGAAAAGCGGCACATTTTGCACTGCCTGAGACGTGGTCACAGGCCGCTCCCTCTGTTTCGCTGTATAAATAGAAGCGAATTGTCTTATTACAGTTGGCAATAGTGTGGCCGACTCCTCCGCATTTAAAGCATCCGCAGGATCTATCCACCCCACTGCACTGTCCTGCCTTGTGCCCGAAACCTAGGCACCTGTGACACCTGATTACCGCAACACTTCTCTTTACGCAGCAACTCAGGAAGCCAACCTTGTCATGACCAAGCAGCTTCAGAATTGCTGCTTCTCGGTACATAGCAGTTACCAACGCTAATTTCAAACCCCTTTTATTCTCCTTGAGGAGCTTTACCTTTATAGTTTCTCTCAAAGTACCTAAAGTCCTCTCCAGGGGTACGACGACTTCCTCTTCTTCAGTTAGACTTTCCAAGTCTCAGATTTCCAGAGTTACCTTCTGGTCCTCCGGTACCTTTATAGTTTCCCTTAAAGAACCTAAAGTCCTCTCCAGGGGTACGACGACTTCCTCTTCTTCAGTTAGACTGTCCAAGTCTCGGATTTCCAAAGTTACCTTCTGGTCCTCTGGTACCTTTATAGTTTCCCTCAAAGTACCTAAAGTCCTCTCCAGGGATACGACGACTTCCTCTTCTTTAGTTAGACTGTCCAAGTCTCGGATTTCCAGAGTTACCTTCTGGTCCTCCGGAACCTGCACAGTCGCCATACCTGCTAAGGTTTCTGCAACTTTGGCGGCGAAGGCCTCTTTGTTGGAGTCAACTTTCAATGTCAGGAGAAGATCACCCTTTTGATTCGGTCTTGCGTCGACCACCCTTGTCTCGCATTTTTGCAGGTCTACGTCTTTTTCAAGTTTTCCAAGGACAGAGGCAAAAGTCTGGCCCTTGGCAACTCTAATGAGCATCGTTTCTGGTTTTGGGGCTTTTTGCCCTACGACTATCTTTGGCAATGTCCTCGGTGCTTCTTTTTTTTTGACTGGACCTTTTATACTTTCTCTGCAAAGATTCCTTCCTTCATAACCTTTCTTTTCTGCTCATTTTGTGGTGGGCTGTCTCCTTTCTTTCTCATCCTCTTCTGGCTTTCCAAGACGACTTTTCGAATTTGTTTCGCCTGGTTGCCTTCTGGACATTTCTGTCTCAGTCTACGGACATTCTCTGTGTGTTCCAGACCTTGGTAATACCGCAGATCAGACTTGTCTACTTCTTCGTGCTTAACAGATGCTTTGTCAGCCCATTCTTTGACGAATTTAAGTCCGTCCTTGATTGTCATTGACACGTTTGTTTCCTTCAGGCAAGCTTTTAGCATCTCTTCAACCTGAACCTTAATCTTGACTAGGCATACTTCTTTTCTCAGCAACTTGCTGTGCTCCTTGTCCTTTTTGGTATACTGCAGATCTTTCTCTGTAGCATTGCTAAAGATACTTTTCATACTGCTTGTGCTTGCCACGCTGGCAAGACTGGTCATACTAGCTGATCTAGACAGTTTTATGTCTTCCACCAACAACAGAGGTGGCCTAAAGACCGATCGCCTTTCTTCCCTTGATGCATTGGATGCTCCGGTGGCCAAGAGATCCACCCTTGGAACACTGCGGTCATTGGATTCCGGCGTCTGGGAGCCCGCTTGCTCACTCATAGCCGCCGGCACTGGGGTATCCCCGCCCTGCACTATAAACTTGTTTCCTTGATTTTGACTTATTTCCTTCTTTTCTTCGGTCTGTATCCCTAGACTAGGAGCCAATATCAGGTACTACTACCCTGGCAAGGTGGACCTGAGGCCAGAGCTTCCGTTTGCCATGGTTGTTATTGCATTGCTGCAAAAAGCATTGATGCGACGACCACTTTGCTCGGGGAGTAGGACGAGGACCTCTAAAGTTGACGCATCCCTCACAGCCTGGACGAAGCAATCTGATCACAGGGTGAATCTACGGTTTTGCCTAGTTAGAAAGGGTAATCCTACCCTCGTCAACCTTGGAAACTTTCTCGCCTACTATTCGCTTCCTTAGATTTCATCACCTGCGTGATGAAAGCTTCGATGTGCCCGCCACAAGGTCACATTTTCGGTCATCAAAAACCTGATATTATGTTTACTATTACTGATAAGGGCAATCCAACTATTTGCCATTACAAATCTTATTACCAAAATATAAATGACTTTCTTTCAGGCAATTTAACTCACACTGTTGTGACTAACAATTCATTAGCTGATCTCGAAGAAAAAACGTCAAAAATTCTAAAAAATTTAAATGCTAATGAATTTCTGAAGTATAAACACAATAAGAACCAATTAACCCTAACCGACGCTGTTTTACCAATATCTTCTCGTGTGATATCATTTCTTTCTATTTTCCCTCTTATGTTTTTTTAACCTCTCTTATTTCTGTTATTTTATTCCTGCTTCTGCTAAATTTATTTATAATTGCAGAATCTCGAAACTCAGGTGAAAGAACACGAAAATTACCAACAGGCGTATAACGATGTTGCTGATTGGGTTCGAACTACGAAAGTAGACCTACAACAACACAACGATACTCATGGTGAAAAAGACAAGGTTGTAGAGCGAGAGAAAAAAGTAAACAACATCATAGAATCATTACCCAAAGGTCAGTCCTTGATTTCCAAAGTGATTCAACTCAGCCAATCTGTCGTATCCACAACTGGACCTGAAGGTCAAGAGACGATTAATCAAGATATGAGCCAGCTACAATCGGATTGGAATAGCTTACAATCACATTGTCACGAGACGCAGAACACTCTTTTAAACTGTATTGGCTTTTGGGCCCAATTTACAAGCGCTTTAGATGGCATGAAAAATTGGATTGATCAATTTCAGAAAAAGATCAACGAAGAACAGTTGAAGGAAAACAAAACTCCTGAAGATTTGGCTAGATGCAAAAGACTTGTGGATGAAGCTATGAATCAGAAACCAGTCCTTGAAGATTTGAACGATAAGTGCGAAAATTTGATGGAGCTAAGTGCTTGCAGTTGGGCAAGAGACAACACTGTTCATCTTCAATCTGCTTACACTTGTCTCCTAACAGATGCTCAAGGATTGGTCTCGAAAGTAGAAAAGAATCTTTCCGATCATACGGAATTTTTAAAGGCTAAAAAAGAACTAGAAGAGTGGCTTCAAACTGCTCATGGGTCCGTTCAAGATTGTATTGGAGTTGGTGATGTTTCTTGGGCGAAGGATAAACTGGAAACTCTTAGGGTAAGCTACCATAAATACTTGTTTAAAACGAATATCAAATTTTAAGGTAAATAAAATTAATTCCTGATTCTTTACTTACTTTATTTTTACCAAACTACTTTTAATGTTTTAATCTTAAATATAACAAACTACGATTAATGTTTGCCACACAAGTGATATTTTTTATGTTAATAGCCAGCTGATTTTGAATACTGATTTTAGTTGGTGTCAACAAGAATCACAGAAGGTCAGCACCTATTGTCAACTCTTCAAAATGCTTTTGCAAAAGCGATCAACACAGCTTTGCCAGAGCAGCAAGATCAACTCAGGAATGATATGGCGGCCTTGAGATTAAGTTGGGAACAACTAAGCATCGATCTAAATATGGTTCAAGCTCAAATAAAGTCAATCCTCAATCGATGGGATGATTTCTCAGAAGCTCATAATCGTTTTGAGCAGTGGCTTACAGAAACCGAGGAGAATCTAAAAGTCTTACCTGACACAAAAGGAGAATTCGGAGAAATGAAAACCCTGCTTGAAAAATGCAAGCATCTGGCTGACGAAGTTAAGAGCAAACGGTCTGAACTGGATCATTTATTAAACGAAGCTACTGAACTTTCTGAATGGGCTAAAGATAGTACAACGCAGAAACAAACAGAATTGCTTCAAACTCGTTGGCAGAATCTTGGAACTCGAGTTGAGGAACAAAAGAAATTAGTTGAAGAGGAGGTTCAAGAGTATAACTCTTATCATTCAGCTCTTCAAGAAACGGAGAAATGGCTTTTGCAAATCTCCTTCCAACTGATGTCTCACAACTCTTTGTATATCACGAACAAAGAACAAACAATTGAGCAGATGAAGCAGCACGAAAACTTGCTCGTGGAGATTCAAAATTATCAAACAATTTTGGATGATCTGAAAGATAAAGGTTATGGGCAAATTGGACGGTATGAGTCTGCTAAGCCATCCATCAGACCAACTATAGAAACCCAACTCCAAAATGTTCGTGAAAGTTACAACTCTCTTTTAAACACGGCTCTACAAATTAAGAGCAGATTAGCTGAATCTTACGCTAAGTTCCAAGAATATGAAAACACGTTAGAGAGCATTATGAAGAACTTGGATGGATATGAGCCAGAAGTTGCTCAGGAACTCCAGGCTCCTCTGGACACTTTGGCATCAGCCGAAGAAAGTTTAGAAAGAGCTCGAGTTCTTCACAATAAACTTCAAGGTGAAAAGGGAAGACTTGCTGTAGCTGTAGAAGCTTGCGAAGCTGCAGCTGCCTGTCTTTCTAGACCTGGAAGTCCTCTCGATGCTCCACCAGTACAAATTCCAGCCAAGGAAATCGAGATTCGAAACCGCCTCGAAGATCTCATCGATCAGGTATTCTTTGCAATAAGATTTTATATTTGTTATAGATGTTGATTAATAGTTGACGCTTGAAAGTAGTTGCAAGTTTGATTGTTATAAATCAACGTTTTGTCAAAACGTCAATTAATTGTTTGTTAATTGTCGTAGGTGTTCAAAATGGCAGTTAAAAATTTAGCTCTTTAATGTAAATTTTTTGTCCACGCTCTTGTGAAATTATTAAAATATATAATCTTGCAGGAGATAAAAATTTGTTTTCATAAACGTAAAATTCAAGTTGGTTTTTTAAGCGTAAAGTCAATTATTTATCTGGACGTACAGCATTATCAAATATTTTTTGAAGACAGTGAAACTCACAATCATACAATATTTACGTTAGCAAAAAATATTTTCAATAATATTTTCAAATTAATCATGAGGTATTATGATAATTAATCATTAATCATTAAGTCGTGAGGTTCTTGTTACCCAGCATATGACAGGTCCAGTCGACGATTGTTTCAAAAACTCCTTGAACACACACGGTCCTCCTTATCTCCTACTTAGAGGTGACCCCGTCTGTAGTCACGATCCTGTTAGCCAGACCTCTCCGAGAGCCGTAATTAGCCTTGGAGAGTCTGATCAATGGGTCCGGGACAACCACTGACAAGCCTAGTGAAGCTTGGAAAGTGTAATTAAATCAGATGTGTCAGGGTCTCCTCTTCCAAGATTAAGAACTACAGTAGCCTCATTGTACCCAAAATTGCATCTAGGATTCTAGAAAGTAATTTATCTGGCCAGAATGCCTCCTTTCCTTTACTTGTTTTGGAACAAAATTCGATCCAGCTGTCATGCTGCTTATTGCATTCTTTTTCTGCGATAACTAATATCACAAAAAATCTTTTAAAATGCTCCACCAAAAAGAAAACAATAGACTTTATCCAAAAAACCAACCACGCAACCTCTGTTAGCATGTTCTTGTAAGTTGCCAAATGCACTTCGTACTATAACCTTTAGTGCACGCTTGTTTAATTTTGTTTACTATTATTTGGCTCACCTTTGCGCAGAAGGATAACGAAGATTCGGCTCACAGGCTGAAAGCGTTGATAGAAAATATCGAGCGCAGTGGCTTCTTAGCGAAACTTAATCACTTGTGTTGTGAGGTTTGCATTGTTCTTTTATGTTCATCGTTTTACAAATTTTAGAAGATCTTTGCTTAATAACCCTTTCTGTCTTTTAGATGCAAACACATCTATCAAACGTGACAAAATCAGTAAGTGATCTAGAGGAACAGAACCGTCAGAAGAATGCACTCCGCGCCTGGGTAAATCAACAACGAGCAATCTGCGCAGAATGGAAGTCCAGACCTGCAAAACTGAGAGCTGAAGCTGCTCAAGCAGAACTTCAAACCATGAATGATCTTCTCTCGAATGTTGGAGAAAGAAGGTCACGAGCTTTGACGGAATTGTCTTTGGTTCCAGAACAAGATGATGATATCGAAGAGAGTCTCAACAAACTCGAAGCTGAATTGGTTGAGGCTATAGCCGGAAAACAAGCTTCACAAGATTTGATTCAGAGGTTTAGAAATCAGGTCCAGGAGATTCTCACCTGGTTTGATGTTCTTTCGAATAAGGTGGACAATATCGATAAAGGATCTGGTCTTACGATAGGACAAAAGATCTCGTCTATTAAGGAAATAACTGCAGAGTATGAAAGCCAAGGCCCTGAGAGGTTGGATAAAATTAAGAAATTAGGCGACCAAGTTATGGATTCTGTTAGCAACCTTGATTCTCAACAAATTGAAGAACAGATTAGATCCGTTGAAAGAAGGCACGCTGATGTTGGCAAGAAGCTGCAGAGAAAGTCTCAGGTTTTGGACATGACCGCTCAGGGCATCGATGCAACCAGGAAGGAGATTCAGGAAAACAGAGACTGGATCCGGGAAATTCAATCTGCTGGATTTCCAGGACCTGTTGGCTTCGAAAGTAAATTGGCCGAGGAAAGACTTCTGGCTTTAAAGGTAGGATAACCTTACTTTTTGTATTTTATTTCAATATCGTTTTGCTTTTTATTAAATTAAAATACTGTCTTTTGATAGTACCTCCTTGGTACCTTTTCTGCATAAAATCAAATTCCTTCTTTCAGGCGTCTCTAAAAGAGGTTGAAGGCAAACAGGTGATAATCAACGCTTTGGAGAAACGTGTAGGTAACATTCAAAACGAGTTAGAATCCAGTGAACAAAAACAATTAGAAGCAGATACCAGAGCTCTGCGTGGGGAGCAAGTGAATCTTTGTTCGATCCTAAGGGAGGAAATTTCATCAGCAACTTCAGCAGCTGAAGCTCGTAGAAAGTTGGAATCTGACCTTGAAAAGGCTCATGCCTGGATAAAATCAAAGAGCAATGATTTAAAGAAATTGAGCAGCTATTTGCCACTAAAGGCTTCAAAAGTTGAAGAAGATATTGCACAGCATAGTCGATTGGAAGCAGATATTAGAACTTTTAACGAAAAGGATTTAAAGGATATTTTGAAACAAGGTGATAACCTTCTTAGAGAATGCAACGAAGAAGATAAAAATCGACTTCAAAGTTTGTTAGACAACCTAAATGCAGAATATGAGCAACTTCAGAAAGAGGCTAAGGAGAAACAAGCCGCGCTGACTGATCTTCTTCAAGGTCGAAGAGCTTTTGAAAACGAGATTAATAAATGTGAGAGGTGGATCAAGGAAGCCGAGGTTGCAACTTCTTCTGAAATAAGGACCTCTAGTGTTGATGTCCTTCGGGAACAACTCGTAAAGGTAAAGTCCTAATCTGATAATAGAATTAATGGATGTAATAAGAATTAGATATGATAATTTCTTTGAAACCCTTTGTCCACCCCCGGAACTGTCTTTCGGCTTTTGCATTCAGAGGTGGCGTCCCTCATTGTCTCTTCTAGTTTTCTGGAGACCTCAGCTTCCAGCGGATTCAAGATAAAGTGTACAATTTTAAACAAAAACAAAAAATAGCACCTATTTGCCTCTTCCCTTCTTAGCCGCTTCCAGAACCTTCCGAAATGCGGACCACTTGTTCGAACCCGAGACGTGGACTCAGGCATGACATTTCTTTACGCTGCACAAGAAGCAGCGAGGATCTTTTTTGCAGTTGGTGAGGGTGTCCCCAGTTTTTCCGCACTTATAACAGGTGGGAGATCTGTTCACCCCCTTGCCTTGATCCAGTGCCGAGACAACCTCTTCTTCTGTAAGACTGTCCAAATCTCGGATTTTCAAAGTAACTTTCTGGTCATCCGGCATTTGGTCACTCGCCAACGCTCCAACTACCTTCGAAACCTTTGCGGTAAACGCCTCCATATTGCCTCCTTGACCTGACTTTAGGAGGAGATCTCCCTTTAGAGTGGGCTTAGCCCCAATTATTACGGTTTAGCCCAATTCCAGGACCACTTCCTTTCAAAGTTTTCCAAGTACAGACGCGTATGGCTGTTCCTTGGAGACTCTAATGAGTATCGTAGATGCTCTCGGTTGACCCGGAGTTGTCCTCTCCTCTTGTTTCTTCTCCATTTCTGTGCTGTCCTTCTTGGAAGACTCCTTCGGAGGAGGCTTCAACTTGTTAACAAAAGTAGACCTAATAAGACTTTTTCTCCTTACCCTCATCTCCACAAATCGCCTAGCGTCCTTTTACCTTCTTTGGCATTTTAATCCTGCCTGTGTCATTCCAAGACAACTTTGCAGACTTGCATTTCCTGGATGTCTTCCCTGATTCTTCGGCGCTCTTTGCATCCTTCTTCACACGATACGATCTTTTCGTCTTCGGAACGTTGGTCTAGATTTCACAGGCCTCAATCATTTCTGCTACTTCTCCTGTAATCTTAAGGAAGTAAGCCCTCTCCTGTCATATAGATACTCTCCCATAAGGATAGATTTTCAATATTAAGACCTTAATAAGTAAGATGAAATGATGGAAGTAATAGATAAATTATAGAAGTAATATGGAATTTTCTTTTCAGTATGATCGTTTGAAGAAAGAAGCTAAAGAGTATGCTGATGACATCGAGAAGATAACTCAACAAGGAAAGTCAATCTTGCCAACAGTGAGTGATGTGGATAAATTAGAGTTAAGTGAGCAGCTAAAGAACATGAAAGATGCGCATGCAAGAGTAGCTAACATAATAAATGAACGAGCTGCAGCTCTTCAGAAGAGTATCGATGAAATGGAAGAAGCAGCAGCTAGAGTTGCAGAAGCTGTTCAATTCATGACAGACGTTCAGCAAGAACTTCAAGAATTAAACAAACCCATAGGATCCAAAGTTGAAGACGTAGAAAGCATGTTAGCAGCTTATGAGAAGATTCTTGGAGACCTAAAAGCAAACAAAGAAAAGCTATCCGATCTTCAGAACGTAAACATAGGTAATCTTCATGGAGTTATAACCCAACAAAACGACCTAATAAGTGCTTTGGAAGCTCAAATTGCAAAACTGAGACAACTTCTTCTTCTCCGACAACAATTCATTGCCCTAATCAACGAGATCATGACCTTTATTACCAAGTACACAGAAATAGTTAGAGACATTGAAAAAGGTGGCCAAACTACTGAAGAGAAGATCAAGAAATACGATGACGTAATTCTAAAAATACAGGAATGTGAAGCTACTCTCGCGAGCGCAACAGACAAAGGCCAACAAATCGCTGCTGAAGGTTCTACAGCTGATAGAAATAATATAACTGAACAACTGCAATCACTGAAGCAGCAACTTCAGACTCTGAGGCGAGCTGTTGAATCTCAAAGAGAACAACATGAACTTACTGCTGCTGAGCACAGGCGCCTTGCTAATGAACTGTCCAACATCTTGAACTGGTTGGAAGGAAATGAAAAGGAAGTTAAAACTCGTCCGCTTCTACAAAGAGATCCGCAGAACGTAAAAGATGAGCTGAAAATGCACCAGGAGCTTTGTGATGAAGTAAATGAATACCTTGACAGGATCAGAACTTTGAAAGAGTCTGTCAAGCATGAAGATGATATGCCAGGCTCCTTAAAAGAGATGCTAAGTGAAGCAGTTTCTCTCTTAAGTTCTCTGCCAAGAGAAATGGAAGAAAGGGGAAAGTATTTGGAAAACAACTTGCAATTGAGGCTCGATTATGCTACTCTGACCGAGAAGCTTCACAACTGGGTCAAAGAGGCAGATATTAGACTTCAGAGTGATAAGGATGGACTTGATTTCGAAAACATTTTAAGTGATCTTGAAGAGTACAAGGTTTGTGATTTAGAAATTGTACATTTAAGAATAATTTGAATTAAAAATATTTTTTCATTGAACTGAATGAGTTAAGATATTTTTGTTGGTAGTAATTAACAATTTTAATATTTCTGTTGACTCGTTGAAAAAGAAAAGTGTGTTTCAGATTTTCTTTAGTAGCGAAACTTCAATGAGGGAACTGGTCTCCCAGCAGATTCAGCAAGCTGCTGATAAAATTTGGCCTTCCTTGAATACTTCAGAACAAGAAGAGCTGAGTGCTGAACAACAACAGCACACGCAACTTCTTAAAAATACACTAAACACTGCCAAATCCCAAAAAGCTCGATTGGAACAAGGGGCAGAAACCTGGAGGGATTACACTCAAACTTTGGAAAGAGTCAGAGCTGTGATTGCAAGAAGCAAATTCACTGACGAACCTGTTACCACCCTTGCTGGTCTCCAATTCAACATCCAAAAAATCGTCCATGCACTTAACAATGTTCAGGTATGTACATCAATATATTTTATTTTCTACTGTTTAAATTTCAATTATTCTTACTTTGTTTATCCATAATTTTAATTAGAAATTTTTCTATTAATAAGTTGTTCTAACTGATTATGTTATTCAATTTTACGATCAGTAGTTTGAATAGAATATTTTTTCTCAGCATGAAGTAATTAAAATGTATGATGTGATTAAAGTGTAGTATTCAGATGAGATCATCTTTACAAAATAAGGTAATATACGATTTAATAATAATAATTCATTATTCATTACTTTTAGAACCAGCATTTCGAAAACGATCTTCTGAACGAAAGGGGAAAGGAAATTCTTGGACAAGCTGATCTCTCCAATCAAAAAACTATTGAAGATCAATTGGAGAAAATCAATTCTGAATGGCAAGAACTTGTATCTGGATTGGAGGGTCGTCGTGATGCTTTGGAAGCACTTTACGAACATTGGGAACAATTCGAGACTCAGTGGACCAACGTCGAATCTAGACTTAATGAAATTGAAGAACGAAATAAATTTGTTCAAATGATTGTCAGATCTAAGGAAAATCTTTTGGATACCATCAAAGTTTTGAATGTAATTATTTCTTTTCAAACTACCAATATACTTTTCTTTTTCACTATCATTCTAAATTTTATTAAATGTCACTGTCAGATTTAGAAGAAATAAGTACAAAGCTTTGATACTTTTTCTCCAACAAAACTATTAATTAACGGGGGATATTGTACGAGATAAGAGTTTAAATGAAAGAAGTTGACTTGTTCATGTCCAGCAATTTGGGTTATTGAGACCATTTGCTTATTTTTGCAGGAGATGATGTCAGATGTAGAAAACTTAAGACCTTCGGTAGAAGACATCAAAACGCTAGCAGGGCCCGTTCTTGCTTATTTGGCTGCATTTACGGAAGAGCCAGCACGTGCACTTGAGGAACGAATTGAAAAATTACAAAAGGCTGTTGAAACGTAAGTCCAAACAATTATTACTTTAGAAAACTTGACCAAATATTGACTTAAAATCATTATTATTTTATTAAAAAAAAGGAATGTGATCGACGATGGGTCAGACCCTAACCCTGCGTCTCTGAATATTGTATTGTATTGTATTGTATAAATAAGCATAATTGGCAGTCCGTAACGGAAGTGGACACTTAGGTTTAACACCCAGTGTATCCTCTGCCAATTAGCTCAAACTTCCGATATCTTTAGATGCCTGTCCTTTCCCAGAAGTCCAGAATATCTTCCAAAGATAAATCGGTAATAATTTCAGGGTCAGCAAAAGCTATCCCCAAACTTCTTTGTCTTTCAACGGCAAAAGCCGGACAATCACATAGAACATGGACTGATGATTCAACATCTTTTCTACACCTCGAACACATTGGAGAGACGTTTGTGTGTCTTTCAATTTTGTGTTGGTGGTAATTGAGAAGTCCGTGACCAGTGAGCAGCCTAACAAGGGTTCTTACTTTGATATTACTGAGCTTAAGAAGATCTTGCGATCAAGGTCTGTTGAGATTGTTTCCCAGCAGAGCTTTTGCTTGCCTTCCTCCTTCTATGAGAGTCCAAACTCTGTCATGTCTTCTCAAAATCAACCTATTGATGGCTCCCTTGACCCCATTCGGCATTATACAAAGTGCTGGTTCCGGGCCCACCATTGGTGTCTCAGATCCTGCTTTCGCAAGGACATCAGCCCTTTCATTGCCCCTGATTCTCGAATGACCAGGTACCCAGGTCAATGAAAGCTTATTTTTGTTTCCTCATTTTTCCAGTGCCTCTCGGCAATGCCAAACCAGTTTTGATTCAATAACAGGACTTTCTAGCGCAGCCAAAGCAGATTGGCTGTCCACACATATAGTGATCCGTCTCCCAGATGTCCCTTTCTCAAGTACATCTGAGCGCAGCTCAGTATTGCGCAAACCTCCGCCTGCCAGACCGTGAAAAAGAGACCCAATGATATGGAAACTCGATTGCAGCCAGTGCATTTATACATACCTGCTCCTGTGCCGCACTCCATTTTGGAGCCATCTGTATACCAGACATCTCCAGTCTTGAGAAAGCCCTTCTGTAAGTGTTCCCTGAGCTGTTTTTCGACTTAGAATGCTGGTTTAAATTTATCCTTCTTCGTCATTCTGTCTTGTCCCAAGTTCATTTCTAGGATATTCAGAATGGATTCCGGGGATCTGGTGCGTTCTTCACCTAGTTCTCATCTACCCTGTGACTTTAGCCTATTCATAGTGAGTGCGGCCATAGGTACCGCGGATAAATGCAGAGGTTCTTCTGAGAATACGAAGCCTAGCGCCGCTGTTGGCGTGGTTCTCATTGCTCTTGTTATCCCTATGAAAACCATTGCCTGTAATTGCTCAAGTTTACTTTTCACCGTAAAAAGTTTCCAGACAACTGCCACGTGCAGAAATCTAGACTTCAGAATCATCCTGTACATCCAGTACACCATATTCGGTCTTTGACCCCAAGACGATCTAATTGCCCTTCTGCAAATCCAAAACGCAGTACAAAATTTATTATACTGGTATTCTAGATACTCCTTCCAGTTCAGCTTCCAATCTAGAATTACTCCCAAATATTTAACCGACTTAGAAATTACTACCTCTTTACCATAAAATAAAGGCCCTGTTAATCTAGGGACCTCATATTTCGTAGTGAAGATGACTAAATGCGTCTTCTTAGGATTTACAGACAGCCCAGTATGATCGCACCATTGTTTTACGATCCCTAGTGCCGTCTGAATTAATTAAAAGAGTATCTCTAAAATAAGTCAACTCAGTATTATCAGGAAATCGTCAGCCTAACTTTGTGTGAAAAATCCTTGCGCATTGAGCCTCCGAAGAAACCCGTCTGCCACCATGCACCACAATAGAGGCGATAGTACCCCTCCTTGTGAGCATCCATTTGATGCAAGGCCATTTATCTCTGCCTCGCCATATTCTGCTACTAAGCATCGATCCTGCAGTATACTTTTAATCCACTTAATAAGTGTCTTAGGTACACCACAGTTCCGTGCTTCCTCGCATATTGTTTTACAGGGTGTGCTTAGAAAGGCGCCCTGTATATCTAGAAAGGCACCTACCGCATACCCTTTATTCTCTAATTCTCTTTCGATTCTGCTCACTGCTGATTGCAGGGCGGTCTCGACCGAAAATCCGGGCCTATATGCATGTTGTCCTACATGCATTGGCCTATCAATCAGACATGAAGTACGTCAGGCTGATTGGTCTGAAGTCTTTAGCCGCAGTATGACCTGCTCTGCCAGCCTTCGGAGTAAACACCACCCTTGTCATCTTCCATGATTCGGGTTTGTAATCTAGAACCACACATGCTCTCATTATCTTCGCCAGGGGGTCCGTATGTGTTCCAAACCGCTTTGTAAAAGAACCGGATACACCCCGTCCCTTCCTGGTGATTAATACGGCTCGAACGAGTTTATCGTCCATTCGAGCCCTTCTGGAGTAACGATCTTTGAGGCTAGGTCCCAAGTGCTCCCTACCCTGACATGCAAGTCCTGTTCCTTATCTCAACTCATTATCTCATGCTGCGTCTATCTGTTCAGATTATGTGTACGCAGAGTGTGTGTTGCAACAATCTAATTTTAAACAAAAATTATTAAAACGTTTTATTATTTATAAAATTATATTCTCTATCAATATTTTGTTATTACACTGCAAGTTCTATTCGTGAGACGAATGGAGGGTACCTTCACACCGATCGGGACGAGAAAAATCAAAACATGGAAACTTTATTTCAGTCATTGAGATTTGCGCGCACAATTTTCTCCTTACATCTCTTACACAGCTCCCACAAGTTGAATAAACAAAAGTCTCACAGATCGGTCTCTCACGGATGGGACTCGCAGTATATAAAACTGTTTATTGTATATGATTACACAGTCTGCATGGGTTTTGTAAATAAGATGGTACCAAGAATTTCCGAAAGTATTTTGCGTACTGAACACGAATCTGTAATCAAAAATTTTCCTTCACGTCAGGTTTTCTAGAAAATGAGGTTTCAAACCCCTAAAAATAGCATTTTTGGACATTTTCGAAAAATAGTAGAGCTAAGCAATGACGTGCTAGAATCATCGCTATTGTCAGAAATTCACAAATGATCTTTGCTCTTTCAAATGAGCCCAAAACCAAATTGTTTGCATGCACCCTTAGAGCAGGGGGTGAGTTTATGCTCAAGAGTGCAGGAAAAAAAGTACGTAGGTACTTAAAAATTAATCTAATTTGCTTAAAACTTACTATTCGGGGGTTTTTGAAGTCAATGATTACAGATATTCAGTCAGATTTTAAAAATTAAAAAAAAACCGAGACACAAGTTCCAAGTAAATCCGATCAATTTTTATAAATCTCGTCCGCCATATTGCATCCGCCATTTTGAATTTTTAAAATCTGACTGAAGATCTGTAATCAGTGGATCCAAAAACCCCCGAGTTGTAAGTTTTAAGCATGTCAAATCAATTTTTAAGTACCTACGTAATATATTTCATTCTTTCCTGCACCCTTGGGCATAAACCCACCCCCTGCTTTAAGGGTGGATGTAGACAATTTGGTTGTGGGCTCATTTGAAAGAGCGAAAATCATTTGTTAATTTC
This sequence comes from Ganaspis sp. Gsp50, assembly GCA_011057455.1. Taxonomy (NCBI): domain Eukaryota; kingdom Metazoa; phylum Arthropoda; class Insecta; order Hymenoptera; family Figitidae; genus Ganaspis; species Ganaspis sp. Gsp50. Next base: position 25,325 of record WNHD01000757.1, read on the forward strand.
TGACAATAGCGATGGTTCTAGCACGTCACTGTTCAGCTCTACATTGAGAGAAAAGTTTTCTTCTACCAAGAATAAAAATATTATTACATCGATTTGCCTTGATGGAAATCGAATTATTATAGAAAAAAATATGTTTTTTAATTTGAAAGAAGAATGACTACATTCATGCTAATAATAAAATAGTAGAGCAAGTATATCGTAACTTATATTTGCATTAATGCTTTTATACTTGATCTAAGAATATTTTAGGTTTGTGTAAAGTATAATTTACGTCGCGGAAACTCGTAGCCTTTTCTGTCATGCGCACTGCATTTTCTTGACTGAAAACATAACCTAAAAGTGTCAAACAGTTGTAAAGTAAATCTTATTCTTGAAAC